>JAMPIV010017568.1:325000-358318 GCA_024509875.1 Oreohelix idahoensis
CTAATTTTTAAACTTTGCCAGGGCAGCGGTGGTGTGGCCTACTGATTTCGATTTAAAACTGCGGAGGGATTTTTAACGTGCGCAACTTGCACACAGGACCTCCTATTTTGTCACCCATATAGGAGAAGGCTAGGCATCAGATCTCACTACACAGGGGATCAGTGGGAGTATGACATCATTAGGAACCACTGGTTTTGAAAAAATGCCCATCAATTATATCCCCTGTACTTGGAGCTAACTCGGTACCTTTAGAATTGGATGCGGACGACATACCTCTTAGCCACTCCGACTCCCAAATAAATATGAGTAGTATACAATGCGCAAAACGGTTAGGATTCTGCAGGAGCGCTGCAGGAGCGCCTGCAGGAACATGACTTTTATATAGCAAAAATTCTGCAGGAGCGCTGCAGGGGCAAGATGGCGGACTTGAGCTAACAAGGGGAGGTTATTTTTAGAGGTATTTTAAGATAACAAGAAGAGGAGGGACAAGATGGCGGACTTGAGATAACAAGGGGGAGATAACAAGAAGAGGAGGCGCAAGATGGTGGACTTGAGCTAACAAGGGGAGGTTATTTTTAGACTTTTATATAACAAGAAGACGATGTTAATATAAGGAAAATGTGGCAAGATGGCGGACTTGAGATAACAAGAAGACGATGTTTATATAAGGAAAATGTTGCAAGATGGTGGTTTTTTTATATATTATTAGTATAGCCAAATTAGGTAGTGTTAGACAAACAACATTTAGACTTTTAGATAATAGGAAAATATATATTTAGACAATATGTATACGTTATATTTAGACATACATATTTAGACATAGACAAACAGTTATTTTACAACAGTTATACGATATATTTAGACAAACAATTAGACGATATAGGTAACAAAAACCGTTTTAGTTAATATAGTTTTTATTTTATATTCAATAGTGTTTTTGAAGTAGCAAAAACATACATGGTAATATATAGTATTTTTTAACGTAATACATTATGCAGTAATTTTTTACAAAATGTACATTATGCAGTAATTTATTTACAAATGAATATATAATTATATGGTGTATATGGTGACATTATCAAACATTGATATTTTCACATAGTGATATTTACAATAATACATATTTATATAGGAAGACGTATGTTCAAAATATACAATAAAAATATCACAGGGGTACAGGCCAGACCTTGTAGGGTGTCGTCACATTGTCGTCACGTCGTAAGAAATAGAGGTGTTGTGTGTACAGACAGTTTAAATGTTGAGGGGTGATGTGGTGACGTTGTCGGGATGTACCTGTCGTTTTATGTAAAAGTAAGATAGGGCGTTGCGGTGTTGTTCGTATGTGTAGATGGAGGATTTGTGTGCTCTGAACCCGATATTTTTCCCACCCTGTGCCTGTTGTGTGTTGATGACGTCTAGGAATGTGGGTTTGTCTACTTTGTTGTGGTGTTTGTTGAGTCCTTTGGTGGTGGTTTTGTCGTAGTCGCCAAAACAGTGATATGTCTTGCTACAGAGGGAAATCATCCCTCTGCCTTCGTACTCTAATATAAAAAGGCCCGGTATCCGCTTGTCGAATAAGGTTTGTTCGCGGCATTTCTGACAAAGGGCGCGCGTTTTACCCTCGGTAGCGACGAAAACGGGTCTATGGTCGGGACATACTTCGGCGGGGAACCACTGGTGGTAGGAGCTATAAAATTCCTGTCGCAAAGCGGGCTTAACAACGTCCGCTAAGTTGTCTGAACTAAGGGCCAAGTAAAGGCTGTCTGTGTCCGTCTCGCACAACTGAAAGTCTGACCTATCTACAAATTTATCTAAACAGTCGTAGTAAAATTCTAACATGCGTAATTTAGCGTATTGGTAAACGAAAAATCCTATCTGAACGGGGAGGTCCCAACATATAGTCTGTTTAAGTTTCTCTACTTCAAAAATCTCGTCCGTCACTAACGTCATTTTCCTAAAGTGGGGTGAGTTTATTTGGTCAGAGGTACCCTCGCCCATCGTGTACGAGACATCCACGTGCTTCGCCTTATTGGTTAATGTCTTGCCGTAGGCCGCGTTACCTAGCAGTTTCATGGTCTCGCTGGTAATGGCGTAGGCAGGATCAGTATCACCCTGTCGACGCGCGTTCGAAACAGTGTCCCCAAACCGTTTGAAACACGTCACGGGTGTATACTCAAGCACCTGGTAGATACAGGTGACCTCTAAACCTTTGGTTAGGTACCAGCGAAGCAGAGGTGTCGTCAGGAGAATCTTTTTGCCCACATAACTCCCGATCAACGTCCGTCTGGGGGTAGTCAGGAGTTTATGTTTTTCGGCGTATTCCCGCATGAAAGGCCCAATATCTTCCCTCGTGACGTCGACATTCTTAAAAATGGGCGTCATCTCAGAGAAATGGTCTTTTAAAGAGTCGGGGACATGGATGTCACACTCGACTAGGCCAAACAAGGTCTCGTCTAGCACCGAGGCGAGAATATTTTCTTTTGTCAGGGGGTACCGACATTTGGTGTAAGATGGTTTCTGGTTCGGGAAGGTGGCGTTCAGAAAACGACGGATTGATGGGTCGGTTTTCTTCAACGCCTGCCACTAGCATTCCCACATTTCGACAACGGTAACGTTGCAATGGCCCCGTAAATAAGAACTTGTTTCCACCGTATCTGCGTACAACTCAGCCAATGGTTTGTTGTTGACTGGGTTAACGTCACGACCGGCGGTTAGTGGACAGTTAGGGTGGCCGTGGAATAGGCACCCATGGAACTGGTAGACGGTACGAGAGTATTTGTCCCAACCGTCTACCCTAACGCATACATCACCCAACGCCTTCTCACGTCCGTTAAACTGGGTTTTTAAGGTCACTTTTCTTTGGTGGGAGACCCAAGCCAAATAATCGCGGCACTGCATGGTATATTTGTGGAGTTTGTGGTGCTTGAAACCATCATCCTTGTACCGTCTAACGGGAAAGTCAGTGGGCATTTTCTGCATTAACGCCCACAAATAAAGGGCGTTGGCGTCAAAACCTTTAATGGATTGAACAGGTTTGCCACCTCTAATGCGGGTTTTGCCTTGCTCGTGGAACCTGTGAAAAATAATTGACGGTCCCCCGACGATGTTTTGGCGCAAGATGTTATGCAAATCTACCTCCTGCTTCGAGCATAAAGAAAACATGACGTTGGGCGGGAGGGTTTTGAAGAGGTACTTTAACGTGACACCGGGCACGGAGATCGCATCTTTAAACATGTCTACACCTAGGCGTGCGTAAAAACTAACTTGTCGGTCTAACGCTGCCAGGAAGGGGACCACGTCTTTATTGTTGTACCACGTCAGAAAGTCGCGTAACGTGGTCATGTGGTTCTCGGCCCACACCTTCTGGCACTCGGCGTACTCATCGGCGGAAATGTTAGTGTTTTTAAGTTTGGAAAAAAATGCCGAGTGGGGTGGTAACGCTGTCTCATCTAACTTTGCTAAATCTGTTATTTACTCGTAACAAAAATATCCTTTGGTTTCTTTAACCTTGTACGCCGCGAGATATTTGCTATAGCTAAACCCCGGGGCTAGGTAATTGACTATATCTAAAAACTTTAAGTCGCTAGTGGCAATACACATAAAATTATTATTTCGCTTGACTAAAAATTTGAAGTCTTCCCCCATGAAATATCGGATGAGATACGGTTTGATTACGTTCACGTCGTACTTACCCGAATTGAAACCTAACACCGGTAGCTGCCCCAAATAACCCTCTAATCTACCAAGGAGCCCGTCTGAATTACCGATCGTCTCTAAAGCCTTGAGTTGGGGGCAAACGTCGTCAAAATACGCACGCAGAATCTCATAAGAGGCCGCGGCAATTTTGAGCAGATGGTCAGCCATCCTATTGACCAACTCCTGTGGATCACCCGTTGTGATAAAACACACGGGGGCTTCAAAACCGGGGACGTTAGAAGCCACCGAACACGACAGGGGGACGTGTTTGGTTGTGTAGGTAGTGGCATTACCACTTGACTCTAGAGTGTTCTCAAAAAAACACTCATAGTCAAATGTGGCGCGATAAGGGAAGACGAATTTTGTGTCTACGTCTATGCCCTCCTCCTCGATTAATTCCCAAATGGTCTCTGGAGGATTATACACTCCACCTCTAAATGTTTCTCCTCTGACCAAATAAACTCACCCCGCTTTAGGAAAATGACGTTAGTGACGGACGAGATTTTTGAAGTAGAGAAACTTAAACAGACTATATGTTGGGACCTCCCCGTTCAGATAGGATTTTTCGTCTACCAATACGCTAAATTACGCATGTTAGAATTTTACAACGACTGTTTAGATAAATTTGTAGATAGGTCAGACTTTCAGTTGTGCGAGACGGACACAGACAGCCTTTACTTGGCCCTTAGTTCAGACAACTTAGCGGACGTTGTTAAGCCCGCTTTGCGACAGGAATTTTATAGCTTCTACCACCAGTGGTTCCCCGCCGAAGTATGTCCCGACCATAGACCCGTTTTCGTCGCTACCGAGGGTAAAACGCGCGCCCTTTGTCAGAAATGCCGCGAACAAACCTTATTCGACAAGCGGATACCGGGCCTTTTTATATTAGAGTACGAAGGCAGAGGGATGGTTTCCCTCTGTAGCAAGACATTTCACTGTTTTGGCGACTACGACAAAACCACCACCAAAGGACTCAACAAACACCACAACAAAGTAGACAAACACACATTCCTAGACGTCCTCAACACACAACAGGCACAGGGTGGGAAAAATATCGGGTTCAGAGCACACAAATCCTCCATCTACACATACGAACGACACCGCAACGCCCTATCTTACTTTTACATAAAACGACAGGTACATCCCGACAACGTCACCACATCACCCCTCAACATTTAAACTGTCTGTACACACAACACCTCTATTTCTTACGACGTGACGACAATGTGACGACACCCTTCAAGGTCTGGCCTGTACCCCTGTGATATTTTTATTGTATATTTTGAACATACGTCTTCCTATATAAATATGTATTATTGTAAATATCACTATGTGAAAATATCAATGTTTGATAATGTCACCATATACACCATATAATTATATATTCATTTGTAAATAAATTACTGCATAATGTACATTTTGTAAAAAATTACTGCATAATGTATTACGTTAAAAAATACTATATATTACCATGTATGTTTTTGCTACTTCAAAAACACTATTGAATATAAAATAAAAACTATATTAACTAAAACGGTTTTTGTTACCTATATCGTCTAATTGTTTGTCTAAATATATCGTATAACTGTTGTAAAATAACTGTTTGTCTATGTCTAAATATGTATGTCTAAATATAACGTATACATATTGTCTAAATATATATTTTCCTATTATCTAAAAGTCTAAATGTTGTTTGTCTAACACTACCTAATTTGGCTATACTAATAATATATAAAAAAACCACCATCTTGCAACATTTTCCTTATATAAACATCGTCTTCTTGTTATCTCAAGTCCGCCATCTTGCCACATTTTCCTTATATTAACATCGTCTTCTTGTTATATAAAAGTCTAAAAATAACCTCCCCTTGTTAGCTCAAGTCCACCATCTTGCGCCTCCTCTTCTTGTTATCTCCCCCTTGTTATCTCAAGTCCGCCATCTTGTCCCTCCTCTTCTTGTTATCTTAAAATACCTCTAAAAATAACCTCCCCTTGTTAGCTCAAGTCCGCCATCTTGCCCCTGCAGCGCTCCTGCAGAATTTTTGCTATATAAAAGTCATGTTCCTGCAGGCGCTCCTGCAGCGCTCCTGCAGAATCCTAACCGTTTTGCGCATTGTATACTACTAATATGAAAATCCTAGAACAAGCCAAGCATTTCTCATATCTTGGTCATATAATAACGGAAGATGGCTGAAAAGAAACAGAAATCAAGAGGAAAATAAGAATGGACAAAGCTACATACAACAACATGAGACAGATAAATTAACATCTGAAAAAACTAACTCCCAAATTCAAACTGAGAATCATCATCAACTTTATATATATATTCCTGATTGCTGTTTGGTGTAGACACGTGGGCAATGAACAGCTAATAAGAAGAAAGCATTGAGTCCCTTAAGATGTGGATATATAAGAAAATAGGGCACATCTCATGAAAAAGGAAGAAAACAAATAAAGGAGTCCTAGAAAAGTTAGAAAGGAAAAGAAAATTAGTGAAGGAGATCAAAGTTTGACAGTTAAAATATTTTGGCCATATAAACATACATAACACTTTACTGAGGACCATAAGAGAAGGCAGAATTGTAGGCTGTCACGAAATGACCGTGCTCATCATTTTATCGCATCATACCTGTCTTTTTCGCTCTATTGTGCTTTCCATTCATTTCTTCCTTCCTTGTATTTTCTGTCATATTGGAACGCATGACTAAGGTTTCGCGTAGTTATTTTCGCTTGATCTATCCTGGGTGGAGAAAACGTTAACAACCCCATCTGGAACCAGACAGACAAAGCTGCCTTACTTGTGTTTAAACAAACACAGGCGCGGATCTCTCTCATGTACCAAGCAGGGCGCCCATACTTCTTGTATTGACTATCCGGAGATGGTCAGGTAAATCATCTGAAGGTGTGGCACGAATTTTATGTAACCTATCAGGGATTGATACTCGTGTTTGTCAACATTTATAAAAGCCTTTAAATTGAGGTTATATCAAAAGTTGCAACAATAATTTATTTTAAAAAACTCCTGATAGCGTTAATATCTTATATGGGAGCCGTTTGAAAATGTTGGTTACCATGAGAAGGAAGGGAGAGGGAGGGGGGAGAGAAGATATATGCTAAAGTCAAATATTTAAATCTGCTTGGTCTAAGCAAAAAATATTAAACTAGACTACGCTTGATTGGTGACTTTCACCGCGTAGAAAGCTGGGAGACCGTTGCGAAAAGTCACTTGTATTGTAGCGCATGTTTAGACACCAGCACGGTGTTCCATTGAGTCAAGACGATACTTTCAGACAAGCCAGGACTGAAGAAGCGTAGAATTTAAATATAGAGGATTGGACCAAGTATTGAGGATCTTTTGAAATTAACCAGCAAGGAAAATCGACTTTATAATACTGGAAATCACAAAGTCCTCGGAACCTATAAACAGGATTGTCACGGATTGCCTCTCCTTGCTCTGAAGTAGTGGTCCAACAGTGGCAAACAACTAGAGTATTTAACCGCTTCCGGTCAAGGCACCCGTGATATGTACGTTTCACGTGACGCACTCAAACTTCGAACCACAGACTAGTACAGCTGGTAACGTGGGTAGAACCTCAAAGGGTCTCTCCAATCCGTACCACCAACCTAGTAACTAGGCAAATCTTAGACGTCTTGCTCAGGTAAATAGTCTTGGCAACTTAACACAGATGCCTCGAACACACGTCTGGGATATTATTTCTTATTCTAGAATTCCTCTGTGATTTGTGAGTAGTTTCTGTAGGAGTCCGGTTCTGTATTAATATTGGCGAGTTTTCTTTTCCTGTTCAAAAAAGATGCTCTAATACGTTTTTACGTTCCTAAAAAAATTCAGAATCCTGACTATTTTTTTCTGTGGCAAGGTCAGAGCTGTCTACTTTGACGATTTGAGGAATGCAGTGCCGTATGCAAACTTTTCCCTACATTACATCATAAGTTCCCGGCCCACGCTTCCACCTGGCGTTTTCTGACAAACTCCCAATCAGCGCGGTTGTTTATTGGCGCCTCAGAAGCCAGCCAATACATTCAAACGTGCCCGCATTTACCTAGAGTCAATGTGATATTATCAAATTTTAGGGACTAAATTAATCTTTCAGGGATGGGCGATGCGCTTGCCTGGTCCGGTCATGCATCGAAGCGTGAAACGTGAACAATGACAGTAGGGAAAAAGGTGTGCTAACCAAAGAATAATGCACCTAATTGAGTACGCACAACAAATGTAGTTCAGTACTGCCGGAGAGGAAAAGAGAGCGTGTAGCGAGATCGTAAAATACGCTTTGTAATGAATGAAAAGACAGAAACAATACGCCTAGTATGACGATGCATGGCATTTTTTTGGAAGGACGAAGAAATCAGCCAATCAAAAGCCAGCACCTCTCTCGTTCGCACCGGAAGGGTCTGTAATGGCGAGTTAATGTGGCGATATCAACGTTTTAACTTCTGGACGGAATTTTATTTGCTATTGACACATGCGTTATTAAAAAGTATTAGAAGTTAGTTGGTTTTTCAGAGGATATAACCAGGAATGTGAATTTCAAAGGAATATTAGAGGGAATAAGTAGTTATGGAGGAAACTGAAGTTTGACCTAGCCAGAACATCGAAAACTATCAAGTCCATAGACTTTAATATTCTGTAAATAATACATACCCTAACCAGTTTCAATTTAAATTATATGGAAAGGAAGCTCCCAATCGGGGAAACAAAAGGAGGTATATGAGAAAGTGATGGATAGACGAGTTTAGTTGTGCAGAGGAGAGATTTGTAGGGAAAATACACAGTTTCACTCGGAAGGATGAAATCTTCGAGGACCAAAACGAACCAATCGACGGTGTTCCCTTATGCAACCGCGCTCTACCTATAAAAAGAGGCAGCGCTCCATTCAAAACGGCACACTAACACAAGACAGGCCAGAGTGATAGACAGAAGAGGAAAGCTGCCAAGGTTAATACTTTACTATTTGTACGCCGTGCAGAGTTGCGTCACCAAATCAAGTCTAAATCTGAGCTTACATTGATTCTAGAGGTTATGTAGAATTACTGTAAATATTTGTGAAACTAATATCACTCTTTGTCAGGAGTTTAGTAAAGATTTGAATGTATCAGGCATAATATTTGTATTTACGGGTATGATTGCTGAAGATGGAAACCGACAATATAACCTTCACAGTCCTTGTCAGGACTAATACACCAGTCCTTGTCAGGGCTAATATAACAGTCCTTGTCAGGACTAATATAACCTTACCAGTCCTTGTCAGGATTACTATAACCTACCAGCATGTACAGCACTTTTCAGAGCTGACGTGGCATTTTATTTGTGGAAGGCAACGGTTGCATCATTCCCATGTAAACATATTAATGTGAGTTATTCATGTATTATATTATTTGAGAAAATGTTCTGCAGTAGACACTTGTCTTGTCTCGCTTTTGCTGAATCATACTGAGCCATGTATCATTCATCACACATGCAGACATCTGAGACACGCTCATATCATATACACTAGGGATGTGTGAGCTCCATGACACGGTCTAGCCACATATCACTCCTTGTTACAGGTTTTATGGCTGTATACCGCTCCACCTATGTCCCAGTCTTGACATATGGATGCGAGTCGTGGGCAATGACTACAACCCACAAAAGCCAGATCCAAACCTCAGAAATGAGGTATCTGAGGAAAGTGGTTGAAGTAACAAGAAGAGACATGGTCCGCAACCAGACGATCCGTCAAGGCCTAAAATCCCATCCGCTGCAGACCCAAATAGAACAGTCCCAACTAAGATGGTTTGGCCATGTCTGCAGAATGGGAGAAGATCGGCTACCACGACAAGCATGGGAAACAAAGAGCCAGGGATCCAGACCTCCAGGACGACCCAGAGTCCGCTGGGAGGACAACATTAGACAATCTTTGAAGGACCGTGGACTAGAATGGAACCAGGCCAGGAAGAAGACAGCTGATAGAATGGTCTGGCGCTCTTTCTTCCAAACCTCTACACCTCACGGTAGAAGGGGAACGACTAAGTAAGTAAGTAAGTTACAGGTTTTATTTGAGTCATCAAATCCTGAAGTCTAGCGGTCAGTTCAATCCAGATGCCTGGAACCTGACAGGAGCCTAGTGGTTGTACCTGTACCAGAGTCTTAGTCCCCCTCAGTGTTGGGTGGGGCTAAAGTGAAGATTTTCAGAACTCAGTGTTATGTGTCAATGCTACCAAAGACAGAGCTTACTCAAAGTTGAGTATACCATAGAACTCCGCCTAGGCCAGTCCCAAGCCCGGCTGAAAAAGGAGGAGGACGGCCTGCGTGGAGGCCGTAAGGAGGCAGCCCCTCCACCATGCAAAGGCACAACAGGCCAATCACCTGTTTGCTTTAAACTTTTGATTATTTGAACTACAAGAGAGAAAACTGGACTGATTTTAAAGGCGACGAACTGGAACGGACTACGGACTACGAATTTTGGAACTTGGAACACAAGAAGTATAAATGGGAAAGAAGAGGAGCTGGTGGAAGAGATGAGGAAAGCAAAACTAGAAATCCTGGCTATAACGGAAACAAAGAAAAAGGGACAAGGAGTCATGGATCTCGATGGCAACACGCTGCTCTACAGTGGTGTACCCACATCTGAAAGAGCTAAAGGGGGCGTGGGTTGCATTGTGGCCAAAAACCAAAAAGATAGTAACAAGGGATGGAACTTTGTCTCGGAGCGCATTATGGTTTGTAGCGAAAGGTTTTTCTAGTATGATAATAGTGGTAGAGAAGAAGTAGAATCTCTCTCCAGAAAGGATGAAGTTCCAGTGCCCGAGAAGTACACTGGTATCACAAGTGAGTTACAGCTGTGAATACTCTGAGCTGGATAATAGATTTAGGCTTCAGAAGTATAAGTTGCTACTGTCGCTATTGTAACCCTTGTGATAATATAATTAAATTAGAAAAAGTAACTCAAATTTTAACAGTTAAAAATTTACCAAGTCAAATGAGTACAATTTCAATATTTATTATGTACATCTACGAGTATATATATTCTTGTAATGAGAAATGGGTGTTGGCAGATGGTAAAATGTAGGATTATTTATAGTTACAAATTAAAATAAATAATAGAAAAAGTCTTGGATTTATCTTCCACTGAAAATTACACAAAAGTTTGTCACAGTATCTCTTTGATATCTCTGGCTATCTAGTTCTCATCATAGACAGTCGTTTTAGAAACTGCTCACAGTGTTTGTTGGATGGATATACATAAAACTCATCTGTTGTTAGCCACGTCTGCTCGAGGTTCCTGAGACACACATGAATAAACAGACTGTCCTTCAGCCCGCCCTATAACTACGAGGGACTAAGGTGTTGAAGATTGGTTGACCTCTAGGCTTCAGTTAGCAGGATCAACGGTCCTCAAGTCTATAGTTTCTCGATCAGGAATGATCATAAAAATTGATCATAAAAACCTGGAACAAAAGGTAATAGGTGGTCATGGTGTTCCAACAATCTCACCACCAACTGCTGTTCATGATGCGACCATGTCTTCAGTGTTTGTATATAAATGAATGAATCATGGTAGTGTGTTACAGAGATAGCATGATAAGATAATGTATACTGTGCAGAATTAACAAAATACATGAATAAATCACATGTTATGATACCTGGGTACGATATAACCTTTGCCTTCCACTTATGGATGCCGAGTCACTTATGTAATTGCTGGTATGTCGTAAGCTTCCAGGCAAGAACTAGCCATGCTATATTTGGCTAACCAATTAATGGTTATTCATTCATTCATAACCCTCCACTCCCAAAGGAGCATAGGCCTTCAACAATCACATGCCAAGTCCTCCTGTCACGTGCCATCATCTCAAGTTCTTTCCATGTTCTCCTCATCATTTTCACCTCTGTTTCCAACTCTCTTCTCCATGTACTTCTTGGTCTTCCTCTGCCTCTCTTGCCCTGCGGGTTCCAGAACAAGGACTGCCTTGTAATGCTATCAACAGGTTTCCTCAGTGTGTGTCCTATCCATCGCCATCGTCTTCTTCTCATCTCTTGTTCCACTGGCACTTGTCTAGTTCTTGTCATCAGTTCTACGTTGGTAACCTTGTCATACCATTTTAATCCCTCTATTCTACGCAAGCACCCATTTATGAAAGTCTGTAGCTTTTTGGTTGTTGTCTTTGTTGTTCTCCATGTCTCAGAGCCATACAATAGGACTGACTTCACATTTGAGTTGAAGATTCTTATTTTCGTGTTGGATCCTATTTCTCTTGATCTCCATATATTTCCCAATGCAATGAAAGCTCCTCTTGCCTTTTGTATTCTTATTTTGTATCGCTGTCTGTCCCTCCAACTTTGTCTATATTACTGCCAAGATACATATATGATTCTACATCTTGTATTGGTGTTTCTTCAAGTTCAACCCTATTATCATTACCTGCATTTATTCTCATTATTTTTGTCTTTTCCCTGTGTATTTTCAGACCCAATTGCTGTGACCTCTCATCGAGTGTTTTCAATTTGTCCTGCATCTGATTACGGTTATGGGACAGAAGAGCCAAGTCATCAGCAAAATCCAGATCATCCAACTGCTTAGTCAGAGTCCACTGGATTCCATTTCTGTTGTGTGTTGTCGATGATCTCATAACCCAATCTATTGCCAGCAAGAAAAGAAATGGAGACAAGAGGCATCCCTGTCGCACTCCTGTTCTTATCCCAAATGGTTCTGTAAGCTGTCCTTCATGAAGAACTCTGCATGTCATGTCTTCATATGTTTTCTTTATTAAATTAATGATCTTCAGGGGAACTCCATAATGCCTCATCAATTTCCAAAGTGATTCTCTGTCTACACTGTCAAATGCCTTTTCATAGTCCACAAATCCGATGTATAGTGGTGAATTCCATTCCAGACTTTGTTCAACTATTATTCTCAAAGTGGCTATCTGGTCTGTACATGATCTGTTTTGTCGAAAACCTGCTTGTTCATCTCTCAATTTCTTGTCTATCGACTCTTTTAATCTCTCAAGGATAATCCTGTTTAATACTTCTCCTGGCACTGATAGTAACATTATTCCTCTATAATTTGTGCACTCTTGTAAATTTCCCTTCTTAGGCAACTTAACCAGATATCCTTCCTTCCATTCTGCTGGTATCTCTTCCTTTTCCCAGACTTTACCAAGTAATTTATATAACATCTCTGTAGCCGTGTCAATATCTGCTTTGATGGCCTCTGCTGGAATGCCATCAGGTCCAGACGCTTTTCCATCTCTTAGAAGCTTTATGGCTTTCTTTATTTCTTCCTTCGTTGGTCTTGCACCGTTAATTTGTAGCTCTTCTTCTGCTGGCTGGATGTCCAGCGGGTTTTGTGGAGCTGGTCTATTGAGAAGGTCCCCAAAATATTCTGTCCACCTCTTCATTTGCTCTTGTATATTGCTGAGCAGTTTCCCATTCTTGTCTTTTATGAGACAACTTGTTTGCTTGTATTTCCCTGTTAACTTCTTTGTGCTGCTATACAGTTCTCTCATATTTCCTTTGGCTGCAGCATCTTCTGCCTCTCTTGCCAACTCCTCAATATACTTCCTCTTGTCTCTTTTGATACTTCTTTTTACTTCTTTGTTTGCTTCTGTGTACACTTCTTGAGCCTTGGTTTTGGAACTTCTGGTTTTGCTTGTGTTTAACTCTGCTTTCTTGTTTTTCCTGTCTTTTATCTTATTGATGGTTTCTGTTGTTATCCATGCTTTTTGTTGTCTTTCCCTTTTCCCCATTATTTCTTCACATGTCTCCTTCTATACCGTTTTGACCTGCTGCCAATAGTCTTCTGTATTCTCTACATCTTCCAGCTGTTGTAGCACTTGGAATTTGTTGGATACTGTGACCGCAAATTTGTCTCTTGTTTCTTGATTTCTTAGCTGTCCTACATTAAACTGTTGTCTATAATTTTGCATTGTTGCATATCTCTTGAGTTTCATTTTTATTTTGGCTATCAGAAGATGGTGATCTGATGCCACATCTGCTCCTCTATATACCTTTACATCCTGCAATGATGATCTAAACTTCTTCTTTATGCATATATGATCGATCTGATTTTCTGTTCTATGATCTGGTGATATCCATGTTGCCTTGTGTATTCTCTTATGTGGAAACATGCTTCCTCCTATAGCCAGTTGATTTGAAGCACAGAAGTTTGCGAATAGTTCTCCATTTTCATTCATTACTCCTAGCCCATGTTTTCCCATGACTTCTTCAAATCCGGTGTTGACTGTACCTATCTTTGCATTCATGTCACCCATCAAAATTGTGATGTCTCTTCTTTTTACTTTATCCATAATTTCCTGTAGTTTAGTATAAAATGCTTCTTTCACAGACTCTTCTTTGTCATTAGGTGGTGCATAACATTGGATGACATTTACATGAATTTTCTTTTTAGCTGTTTTGAAAGTAGCTGTTGTTATTCTGGGTCCAACAGCTTCCCATTCAATGAGTGCTTTCTGTGCTTCTTTAGATAACATAAGAGCTACCCCTTCACTGTGGTGTGAAGTTTCGTCTTCATGTCCTGAGGACAGCACCAATTCACCTGTGATGAGTTTCTTCCTGTCTACCCCCTTCCACTTTGTTTCACACATTCCCAGAACCTCGATTTTGTATTCCCTCATTTCTGCTGCTACTTGCGCCACTTTCCCTTGTTCGTTTAATGTCCGAACATTCCAGGTGCCAAATCTGGAAGTTCTCCTAGAAGAAAGAAGGTTAGTCAGCAACACAGACTCTTTTCGGCTTGCTCTGTGTTGCATCATACGCCTCCCCGCGAGAGGACCTTCCCCTGTCTTGGATGGCTGTGTTTTATTTCCTTTATTTGACTTGTCCATATTTGTTGAAGTTTTTTGTGGTTTAAATTTTTTTTACAGGATGGGGTAACCGGCCCCATGCCCAACCCTCCTTAGTCGCCTTCTACGACATGCCTGGCAGGGGACAGTGTTACTATTCTTTGCTCCCCTTTCGGGCCCCGGTAACACACGGGTGAATTAATGGTTATGCTTCCTGACAATGCAGGTGAAGGTTATCTCTGGTTAGCGTCATTCCCTTTTTGTAAAAAAAATTATATCTGATACAATCAAATCGTAAATAACATCTGAAATAAAATGATATTAGTCATATATATATCTTTAATAAACTTACATACCCTCTTAGGGTTTATAAGCTCACAGTGAGACTATATTGGCTGAATTTAATCTGCCCTGCATGCAGCGTGAAAAAAAGAACTTTTCTTGCAGATGCTGTCTTCCAGTTTCTCACTCTGGCTTCTGGATTTGGTGTGTGGGATTTTCAACGCACCGCTCTGTCCTTATATATGTGTATATCTCACGTACGAGAAAGCACCTCCTAAGGTCCAAAAAGATTTTCGTTTAATCTCTCCGTTTGAGGCGATTTGAGGCAATCTGTGCTTTTCCTGTACTTGTTTTCTCTTCTCTTCACTACACACTTATATCCTTCCTTCCTTCCTAGGTATCCTTTCATTTTCCCCATATGAGGCTTTCATTCTATATAATAATAATAATAATATAATAAATTCTTTAAGCACCAAACACGGCGCGTAAGGCAGAAACCAGTGCTCGGAGACATATTTCTGCCTAGAGTCTTCTCTTATTTGTCGATTAGTCTTGAATTCTTTCCAACTGATGTTCATGAGTTTTCTAAGACATTCTATATAAGTTTTATCCAAATCCGTTGAGGCATATACGTGCAATAAATTTTTAAAGATTATTAGCTAACTTTTAGCAGATGTGATGAAGGTGAAAAATATTAATTATCTTTAAAACTATTTATATTTGAACAATATCCTTTTGGATATAATTCCTAGTCTATCTCCTTTGTTGAGTTATTTTTATTTAATATTATTCCAACCAGGCGTTTTCTTGTAGTTTTAAATTTAATGTCCAGTAAATACAAGCTTTTAAAGTCGGCCATTCATTCCCATATTCGCTATTTCCTACTTTCAGCAATACCGTCTGGCTTAACCGTAATTCACATTTCCGCTGTCTTCAAACTTCAAAGCAAGACCGCAGCGCTGTCCTTGCGCTGTGTGTGTGTGTATGTCGTGCTACACATTTTTTGTCACAACAAAGCAAGAGGTGCCAAATTTCGCTACATGGTTGTAAAACTAAAAGAAGGAGAAACCACAGTCAACCTGGTCATAGTGTATGGGCCAAATGAGGATGAGAGAGCAGAGGTAAAGGAGGAATTCTTCGAGCTGCTTCAAAGGACAGTGGATGACTGCCTAGATGAAATTATCATGCTCGGAGATTTCAATGATAGAGTTGGAAATGACCATGCTAGATGGGATGGAGTTATCCGAAGATATGGAGAAGATACTTTCAATGACAATGGAAAGCGACTCCTTAGAATCTGCAGTGAGCAGAATCTGATCATTACAAACACAAAGTTCTCCCATAAGCGCATACATGCATACACTAGATGTAAACCAACAAAGAATGAGAAGTCAGTCATCGACTACGCCATTGTTAGGAGGAGCTCATTCAAATATGTCCGGGATGCTAGAGTCTGGAGGGGGCCAGAGATTGGAAGTGATCATTACCTGCTTACAATCAAAAGAACAACTGAAAGAGTTGCTCAGCCTAGGAACTGCCCAACATCACACAAGAAACTAAGTAAACGAACGGGAGAAATGAGCATTAAGACCTACAAGCTGAGAGAGCCAGAAATTAAGACCAGATATCAGGGGCTTATTGCTGCAGCGGTGAACAACACAGAAGAACAACCCGATGACTTGGAAACCCTCTGGCTTAAATTCAAGGACATCATAGAGACAGCTGCTGCAGAAGCATGTGGTGAAGTCCGACTTGGGAACAAGAGAAAGAGGATACCTTGGTGGACAGAGGAAGTCAAAGAGGAAATAAGAGAGAAGAAAATGGCATGGAAACAATACTTAGAAGCTAAAAACACAACATGACAAATGGAGAAAAATAAAGAATATGTGACACTCAGAACAGAAGCAAAGAACAAGGTGCTAGCAGCAAAACAGAAGTCCTGGGAAGAATTTGGAGAAAAGCTAGAAAAAGATGCGCAAGAAAACCAGAAATTGTTCTATAAGACCCTAAAGAACATGAGGAAAGAAAAACAATGCCCTCTCAAATTTATAAATGACGAGCAAGGCACATTTCTTACTGCCCCGAAGGAAGTAATGGAAAGATGGAAAGAATATTTCTCAAAACTCCAAATGGTGAGCATGGTGAAGCATCAGAAATGATAACCCCTAGCACAGAAGACAAAACCAAAGATGGCGAAGATGACATAAAGATGGAAGAACTGAAGGCAACACTGGAAAAAATCAAGATGGGCAAAGCATCAGAGCATGATGGTATAACACCAGAAATGGTTAATTACATGGGAGCATCAGGCGACCTATTAGTCATAAGGGTCCTACAGGCAGCGTGGTGCAACAAGACCATACCAAAGGATTGGGTGATTACCATCATAACACCAGTTTTCAAAAAGGGTGACAATCGACAATGTGGAAACATAGAGGCATATCCCTTCTCAGTGTCCCTGGTAAAATCTACTCTAGAATCATAGAGCAGAGACTCCGACGCCTAGCTGAGCCACAATTGGATGAGGTCCAGTGCGGATTCCGAGCAAACTGAAGTGCTCAAGACCTAATCTTCACACTCAAACAGCTGAGTGAAAAGGCCCTTGAGTATAAGAGTGAGATTCATCTTTGTTTCATAGATCTGGAAAAGGCGTTTGACAGGGTCCCCTGGAGCAAACTTTGGGACTGTTTGGCAAGGAAGAACATTCCAGCACCTCTGATTCATGCTATACAGACCTTCTACAAGTCTTGCAGAAATTATATGAGGACAGCAAACCATAAGTCAGAAGAGTTCAGGACCACCTCTGGTGTAAGACAAGGTGATATCCTGTCACCTTATCTTTTCATACTCCTCATGGACGATGTCATCAAGGCATGTAAGGAGAGAACAAGAAAGTATTCAGTTGGGTACTGAAAGATGAGACAGGTATGTATTTCAGAGCTGGCATTTGCTGATGATGTTGCCTTGATTGCTAAATCAGAGGCACATCTCCAATCCAACCTACCAGTCTGGAAGGAAGAGCTGGAGAAGAGAGGAATGGTCATAAGCAGCTCTAAAACAAAATCCATGGTGATATCACGAGAAGAAAGAAGACATCAGATTAAGCTGGGAGAACAGGTCCTGGAGCAGGTCGACCACTTTAAATACCTCGGAGCTATTGTAGACCGAAAGGGAGGCATTAAAGAAGAGTTGGCCACTCGAAAAGCAGCAGCTGGGAGACTTTTTCAGGCCATAAATCGAGGATTCCTCAGCAAGAGAGAGGTTGGTAAGAAAACGAAGATGGCTGTATACCGCTCCACCTATATCCCAGTCTTGACATATGGATGCGAGTCATGGGCAATGACTACAACCAACAAAAGCCAGATCCAAACCTCAGAAATGAGGTATCTGAGGAAGGTGGTTGAAGTAACAAGAAGAGACATGGTCCGCAACCAGACGATACGTCAAGGCCTAAAATCCCACCCCCTGCAGACCCAAGTAGAACAGTCCCACCTAAGATGGTTTGGCCATGTCTGCAGAATGGGAGAAGATCGGCTACCACGACAAGCATGGGAAACTAAGAGCCAGGGATCCAGACCCCCAGGATGACCCAGAGTCCGCTGGGAGGACAACATTAGACAATCTTTGAAGGACCGAGGACTAGAATGGAACCAGGCCAGGAGGAAGACAGCCGATAGGACAGTCTGGCGCTCTCTCTTCCAAACCTCTACACCTCACGGTAGAAGGGAAACGACTAAGTAAGTAAGAGTATAACATAGGACTATTTCATGCGGTATATGTGAGCTGTCAAACACCTACGATGATAATAATTGATTCTAGAATAGCCAAAGACTAGTGTAACAGCACAGTAGATAAACGTTTTTAAATTCTATTGGAAGATCCAAGACGGACTTTTTCTTAAGATAAATACTTAAATATAAAATAATCTTTTGTAAATATACCTATCCATTGATTACCATCTTCCAACATTCACCATTCAGCACACAATTAGACAGATGTATATATTAAACTGTGAAATTGTACTCATCTGACTTGTCAACTGTCAACTTATAACTGTTGAAGTTGAGTTTTTTTTCTAGTTTAATTACTTATCACAGGTGGTTAAACAGCGAAGATGGCGCTTTATGTTCTGATGTACTATACTACTTTCTAACTCAGATCATTCACAGCCGTAACTAAGTGGTGATACCAGTGGTTTTCTCCTACACTGGGACTTCACCATTTTCATACAGAATTTCTATTTCTGCTCCTTCAGTAATATTCCTGATGCTTCACACTCATAAAAACCTTTCGCCATATACTCGACTACCTGTAAGACGGTCTCAAAACCCGTGGCCCGACATTATTTGGAAATCTTCCTGAGCCAGACGTCTATAAATGAACCCGATTATACGGGGTTGTCTTCTTCTTCTCGTTCGCTGTTGTTTAGAAATGTCTACACAAGAAGTCCGGTTTTCTGGATGTATGTTGCTGTGGTTGAAAGTTCTTCAAGACTCCCAAACAGCTTTGTGTGGATGTGCGTCTCTGTGGGCCAATGTTCAGTTCGCAATTGACTAAGCATGTGGCAGTCTTGCAGGATGTGTTCGGCTGTCTGTGCTGCCTGTCCACACGTACATAGGGGTGATGGGACCAATCTCAGTCTGTATAAGTGACTGTTCAGTCTGTTGTGTCCTGTTCTCATACGGAACAGGATCACCTGTTTTGCTCGATCAAGATATTGATAGTTGTCTCTTTGTTGATCAATTTTCCTGATGGCCTTGATAAGGGTCTTCTTTTCCTGGAATGTGATTGTTTGTTCTTTTTGTTCCTGTGTTGCTCCCTCTTTTGCTAACATATCTGCTCTCTCATTTCCTGGTATGCCACAGTGTGATGGTATCCACTGTAGCACTACCCTTCTTTTGATATTTACTTCGCATAGGACTTTGTTTAATTCTGGCAGTTTATCACTGTTGAGGGCTTGCAGAACTGACATTGCATCGGTAAGGAATACAACCTGCTGACATTGGCTTATTGTGTTATTTATTATTCCTGCAGCAATGCTTATGGCCTGTACTTCAGCAGCATAGTTTGAACAGAATATTCCAGTAGGTGAACAGGTGGATTCATTTTCTTTGTCTGGATAGACCACATAAACTCCTGCGCCTCCGTTCTTCACTGCTCTGGTTGCAGATCCATCAGTATATACTTGGATACGGGGTTGTGACAAAGTGAAAAAAATACTTTGGCAATTTCTTGGAAAGCGAATCAGAACGATGATAGGAAACTCTTTACAGAGCGATACAACAGGAGGCAATCTGATCATCAGAAGTGGTTCCCCCCCCCCCCATCCGACAAGTGTTTCGGGCCAGTATACTCCTTTACACTCTAAAAAAAAGGGGGGGGGCCCACTTGGGTCATGACTCCCAAGCGTCTCAGCCTCCTGTTGTCTTGTATCGAAAATGAACCCATTTCACTTATGGTAGCAACTTTAAAATCCAAACCTCCGCCAGCCGTGGAGGCAATTGTGAAAGTAACAAAGAGAAGACAAATTATTCCGTTCGTTCCGTCGCACATCACAACTAAGGACACACACTGAAACACCTGCGTGAAGCCGAGGAGGCTAGCCACTGCGCGCTAGCAACTGAAATTCTGTGCCTAACACCTCTTATAATATACGCCGCCTGTTGCCACTCAGTCACAGCCCTTTCACTAGTACACCAAAAATCTCAACGTATTTCTGGTGTTTTCTGTACCGCAGCGTTTACTGTCACGATTTCCAGAGCCCATTGCGGTTGTTCCACAGCCAGCCTGATGCCTTTTCGGCAGTTTCACTAAGCCTCTTCATTGCCCTTGTTCTCGACTGTCTCCTCAGCCCAAACAGTTTCAATAAATCATACACTGATGCAGCCACAATCCCTCTTTCCGGCAGCAGGGTCATAGTAATTTCACAATGGCGAAAGAAGCTATCGGAATCTGTGTTAGTCAGAGAATAGAATTAGCCAGGAATGGATTATTACAACATATTTCTACTTAACTCTTAGTTCGAAGCAGATGGTAAGGCAAGTGTGGGCATCGTAGAATTGTATTGCATGTTATAAAGACTGTGATAATTGTTGTTAAAATCTTGTTCTGTTCACTTTGGGAATTCTCATAAAATCGAAAGCAACTCAGAATTGGATAAAACGTAAACCTAAAGAAAGCCACGAATGAGCTGAATAAAAGGATATATGAAGAAAAGTGACAGTGATTATGGTTGAAAGGAGAAGTTTTGTGGAGTGAAAATAGCACAAACTGCAAAAATCTGCACTTGAGAGGCTAGAAAAAGTTTTAGTCAAACTCCGGATGACGTACCGTAAGTGCTATCGGTCGATCCCACTACGCCTATATAAACAGCGGCAAATTTGAAATCGACACACACTAGGCCCCAAAACAGTCATAGTAGGCGATTTTAATTCCCATCATTATGCTTGGGGTGGACAGCATGCAGACAATGCAGGAAAACGCCTACTTGACTTTATAGAAAACAATGACCTAATTCTAAATGATGGAACTGCAACTATAGCACGTTTCACTAGCTTTGCTCAACTTCAAAATGCTATATCTCAGCGAATATATATCGCATATAAGTGAAATTTTGTGTGTGAATTTGAAATGGTATAGACCCTATGAATTAAATTTTTCATTAAAATGCAGAAATTGGTTTCAATTTTCATTTCTTTGCGATATAATATCACAAGTCTGCTTGCCAACACAAATCACACACACACATATTGAAATGTCTACAGCAAATTATACGACCTCATGTGCACATGATTGGTTTCTCAAACAATTGGCATGGTTTTAGCATGAAATTGCGTGAAATTGCACTTCTTGAACATAAAACACTTTATATCCGGTGTTACTCAAATTGTCAATCAGAGGTGTGTCTACAAAAAGCATTGTGTGGGTTAAGTAGGAAAAATGAGTCTGCGAGTACATTTTATGACATTACAGCAAATCACAAATAGGATTTTTAAGTATTTCTGCAATGAAGCTACTCGAGGAAAACTATATCATTCTATTTCAAATCCACAAAAGAGGACTATTCATGCTTTGGGGATAAGCAAACGAACATTGCACCGCTGGATAGCGAAATCTGAAATTTCTAATTCCAGTGTTTTACACACGAAAATTAGGCCAAGAGTGGTGGATAATTTTGACAGAGAATTGATCCGCAGAGAAATTTGCAATATGTTTCACAATAATGAGGCAGCGACTTTAAGGAAATTGAAAATTTGGTTAAGAAACAATAATGACATTGATATTTCCAAATCTACGCTATGGAGAACTATTGGGAGTTTGGGATTCACTTTTAGAAAATATGTTGGTGTAAGAAACCTTATTTGTGAGAAGCCTCATATAGTTGCAATGAGAAGCAAATATTTACGCGAAGTCAGAGAAATGAGAAGAGATTGTTATGATTTTGTGTATTTAGATGAAACTTGGATCAATGCGCACCACAGTAATGAACGAGAATGGCAATCATCTGATGGGACAACTAAGAGACTAGTACCAAGCAGCAAAGGACAGCGCCTAATAATTGCACATGCAGGAAGCAGCCATCATGGGCTTCTAAATAATACTGAACTCATATTTGTTTCAAAATCCACAGATAATAGGGATTATTATACAGAGATAAATGGCAAGATATTTCAAGATTGGATTGTGAATCATGTACTTCCTTCATTGGATAGACCGTCGTGTTTGATAATGGATAATGCTTCATATCACAACGTTGTGGCACCAGAATATAAAGTTCCTAATTCATCAAGTACTAAAGATGTAATAAAGATTTGGCTGACCAAAAACAACATTCCATTCAACGAAATGTCCCTGAAGCCCGAATTACTTGGAATTGTAAAAAAGACACAGCATACAAAGATATTTCACATAGACAAGGCAATCCATGAACATGGTCACAGATGTTTAAGATTGCCTCCTTACCATTCTCACTTAAACCCAATAGAATTAGTCTGGGCTAAAATTAAGGAACAGGTAGCAACAGAAAATAGAACGTTCAAATTAAAAGATGTTGAAATACTTACAAAAGCCGCCATCTCCAATATAGCCAGGGATTATTGGAAGAAATGTGAGAACCATGTGTTACAAGAGGAAGAGGAATATTGGAAGAATGATGGTTTGTCCTTCATTTAGCCGAGATTGATTATCAATTTCTCAGAGACATCTGATTATGATTCGGATGAAGTTTAATTTCCTTGAAAGATGACCTTACCGTTATTTACAAGCAAATTAGAGGAGCAACGTTCCATTATGATATTTATGAACCGCAAAGAGGTGATACCTTTTGAAATAATTAGATCAATGAAGATCCAGTTTGGTAGCGCACTAAATGTCAATGGCAAACAATGTCACGAGTATCTCGCATGCAGATCATTTAAGAAATCATCTTCAACAGGTATTCATATGCAAACGTGATGGCCACATTATTGTAATAGTAGACACGCCTATGCCTAATCAATTCACAGAATCTGTGACTGAAGTGGTAACATTTCTTTTCTCGATACACAATGATTAGTATGCCGACAAAGATCAAAGGATTTCATTCGTTTATGGGAACTAGACAAGATGCACAGATATAAAGTATATTTTCGTTGGGTCTAACCCAATATAACATCGTATGCAAAAAATGGCATTAAAACGTTCGACGGTTAATCAGATAATTACATTTGTTTGAGGGCATAGCAATAGAATTAATCCACAAGCTAACAGTGCAGACTCAGCAATAGACATAAGTATAGCAACTAACAACCTAGCGAATGTAAATTGGGAAGTTTTACAAGAAACAAACTCAGATCATCTGCCCATTATAATAACCATGCATGAAAACATCATTCCAAACACAGAACCAGAGAAACCGACTTTCAACTATAAAAAAGCAAACTGGGAAACCTTCCAATCAGAGCTGGAGGTCATGGAATATAAAGACATGGAATCAGATGATACTGACTTGTGGACAGAAACATTGACCAATGAAATTCTGAAAATAGCAATAAAATATACCAAATAAAAATATGCCACTGCAATATAAAGTTCCTAATTCATCAAGTACTAAAGATGTAATAAAGATTTGGCTGACCAAAAACAACATTCCATTCAACGAAATGTCCCTGAAGCCCGAATTACTTGGAATTGTAAAAAAGACACAGCATACAAAGATATTTCACATAGACAAGGCAATCCATGAACATGGTCACAGGAGCCGCGGTAGCATAGTGGTTAGTGCACTGGCTTCCTAGCGCAGTGGTCTATGGTTCGATCCCCAGATGAGGCGGAAAATTTTTAGGCCACAAACGGCTCCTGGGTCGACCCAGCCCCAAATGGGTACCAGAGCTACTCTGGGAAGGTTAAGGCGGCCGGCGTGATGCCGACCACATCACCTCTCGTGTGCCGACGGTCAAGATAATATGGGCCTAACACCATATTCCCAATATGCCTAAATGGGCGTGTAACGGGTTCCTTTACCTTTACCTTACTGCATCTAAAACCAATAAATAACATTAATAAGAAAAGAAAAACTCAGTGGAATAAAGAACCAGTTGCCTGGTGGAATAAAAGCTGTGCAGAAATTCATGAGAGAAGGAAGAGGGCCTTACAAAAATATAGAAATAACAGAACAGAAGAAAACTATGAAGAGTATAAACATATTAGGAATTAATCTAAAAGAATACTATTTAAAGCCAAAGAAACTAACTGGAAGGAGTTTTTTCAGTCATTTAAACCTAGCACCCAAATTAAAAAAGTATGGAAAAAGCTTAAGGCAATCAAAGGGAACAATACGGAAACAATAATGCCAACAATCAAACTACCAAATAGAGCAGAAACAGATAAAGAAAAAGCTAATGCCCTTGCTGAGTATTTCTATAAAGTCAGTGCCAAAATTAGTCTTGGACAGGAAGAAAATGAGAAAAGAGAAAGACTTAGGATACAGTTTTCAAAAGAACTACCAGATCAGATAGATGAAACAAACTATTTAGATGCTGATATAACAGAGGAAGAAGTAACTAGTGCAGTAAATGAGAAATCTAATACTGCCTCAGAGCATGATGTACTTAGCTATGAAATCCTTAAGAAAGTACCCAAAAAAAACTATAAACAAAATAACTTCCCTTTATAACAAAATCTGGAGCTTAGGAAAGATACAAAAAGCATGGAAAGTAGCTATGATAGTAATAATAATAATAATAAATTCTTTAAGCGCCAAACACGGCGCATAAGGCAGAAACCAGTGCTCTCCAGGTTGTTCGTTGTGACGCCACTCCTCTTAGCTCTTGCACATTATTTAGGCCCAACGTTCTTCCTTCTCTTATTATTGTTCTTCTGAGTGTTTCTTTTGGTCTTCCTTTTTTCCGCTTACCCTCAGGAACCCAAGTGAGCGCCTGTAGTGGTAGGCCTATTCTGTTGTTTTGCATTCGTAGGACATGACCGATATATGACCATCGTCTTTTCCTTATATAGTCGGAGACATATTTCTGCCTAGAGTCTTCTCTTATTTGTCGATTAGTCTTGAATTCTTTCCAACTGATGTTCATGAGTTTTCTAAGACATTTGTTCTCGAATGTATTCAGCTTGTTCTCCAATGATTTTGTTATTTTCCAACTCTCACAGCCGTATGTTAACACTGAGATAACATTTGAATTAAACAGACGAAGCTTGGTATGTATATTCAATGATCGTAATTTCCAAATGTTAGATAATCTATTGAAGGCGCTAGCTGCCAAAGCAATTCTAGTATGGATTTCTCTTGTTGTGTCACCATCCTGAGTCATTTTACTGCCTAAATAATTGAAACTTTCAACTTTCTGTAGTTTTTCCCCGTTCAAGATGATATCAAAGGTCTCGTTAGAAAAGTTCATAGCTTTAGTTTTAGAGGCATTTATTTGGAGACCAATTTTAACCGAGAGATGACACAAATTATTTATTGCTTCTTGGGATTGTCTTGGTGTTGAACTTAAGAATGCTACATCATCTGCGAAATCCAGGTCCCCCAGGAATTTTCCATTTGTCCATTTTATACCCAATTGTTCATTGTGGGTATAGTTTCTCATAACCCAATCAATAGCTATTCCAAAAAGTAGTGGTGACATAATACAGCCTTGTTTCACCCCTGTTTCTACTGTAAACCATTCTGTATTCCCTTTATTTGTTCTAACACAACATCTTGCATTGTCATATAGCGCTTTGATTATATTCACATATTTTGTTGGAAAACCATAGATTGTAAGTATCTTCCACAATGATGGGCGGTGTAGACTATCAAAGGCTTTTTGAAAATCGACGAAGGTGATAATAAGTGGCGATTGCCTTTCCACTGATTCTTCTATAATTGTTCTTAGTGTGAATATTTGATCAATACATGAACGTTTCGGCCTGAAACCCGCTTGTTCTTCTCTGATCTTTTCGTCAGCATGCAATTTAAGTCTTTCTAACATCATGCAACATAATAATTTTCCAGGTACTGATAATAGAGATATACCACGCCAGTTATTACAGTCTGATAGATCACCTTTCTTCGGTAACTTTACAATAATACTGTCTTTCCATTGTTGTGGTGGTTGTTCTTCTCTCCATACTTCATTTATAATATCTAAAATTCTCAAGAGGTTGTTGTCATTAACTGCTTTAATCATTTCCCCTGAAATTTCGTCAACTCCAGCAGCTTTAAAATTTTTAAATCTTTTAACGGCTTGTTTGATCTCGTCCAGCGTGAATTCATCGCAAGTTATTGGCAAGGTGGTTGTGGATGTTTCATTATTAAAATCAGGTGTTACTGTTGGTGGTGGTCTGTTTAGCACCTCCATGAAGTGCTCAGCCCATCTCTTCATTTGTTCTTTTTCTGTTGGTATTGAATTCCCTAATTTACCTTTAACAGGTGTTTCCATAGCAGTAGGCTGGTGACATAGTTGTTTTGTAATTTGATAAAGGCACCTACTATTACCAGTTCTTGCAGCATTTTCAGCTTCTACGGCCAGTTCATTGATGAAATGTCTTTTATCTCTTCGAGTTTTTGTCTTCACTTCTTTATTTAACAAGTTATAAGTTAGTTTGCAAGATTCAACTGCATTATGTGTACTTGCCGCTAGTAGTTTAAGTTTTGCTGTTTTCCTTTCTTGTATTTTATCCCAAGTATCTTCTCTCATCCATTTTTTCTTTTTATGTACTAGGTATCCGGTGGTCGCTACAGCTGCTTCTGTCATTGCTGTTCTCAGTTGTTCCCATTTAGTATCGATTGTCTTGGTGGTGATATCGTTGTCAATTTTGCCTAAAGCACCGAAATAGTTGTTCATTTTGACATTATATTCCTTCTTTATATCATTTGATTGCAGTCTGTGTACATCTATTCTTCTATTTTTATTCGGTTGGTATAACTTCTTCAGTTTAATTCTCATTTTAGCTATGCAGAGGTTATGATCGCTTCCGATCTCTGCACCTCTGTATGCTCTGACGTCTTGAACTGATGAGCGAAATTTAGCGCTTATGCAGAAGTGATCTATCTGGTTCTTAGTTCTGCCATCAGGTGAATTCCATGTTATCTTGTGGATATTCTTATGTGGAAAGATGGTGTCTGCCACAACGAGGTTTGATATTTCACAAAGTTCTAGAAGTCTTTCGCCATTTTGATTCATACAGCCTATGCCATGAGTACCGAGATATCTTTGTACTCCATCGTTGTTGTCACCTACTTTGGCGTTAAAATCACCCATGACTGCTATTATGTCATGCTTGGGTATTGTGTTGATGGTGTGGTGAAGTGGGATGTTATAAATACACAAAGGGAACTTAGTGTACTGACTGAGATCAGCTGTGAAGGTATCTATATCTATTAAGAGTAGTGTATTATAGATAACCTTACTTGCTACCACATATCTATATATCTCAGTCAGAATTATTCTGGAATAGTGTGATGCTACGTTGTGTGTCTAGGGTATGTGTATGATGAAGTGTAAGTCACAACAACAGACAGATAAACAATTTAATTTAATCCACTACTCTTAACAACACTGTGACACTCACATACATATAACACTCTATGAGAATATCTTAAAGAAGTCACTCGTAACTTTTCAAATAACAATATGTATTCATTACTGGCATGAATGAATATGTGTCCTGATTCAACTACAAGGGAACCAGGAATCACAATCAATTTAAATTACAAGTTATGTACAGAATGTATTTAATATGAATATTGTAGTGACATATATTATTACAAATATTCTATGTGTGTCAGTTGTGTAGTAGTAAAATGAGGTAATACTGGTTTTGTTTTGTTCAAGCTCTGTTGGTATTTGTCATCATGACTTCAATAGTTTGTCTTTAGGGACTAGTATTGGAGATGTTCACAGTTCCTGATTTTAAGACAAGTAAATTCCCCTCTTAATGTTAATTTTACAAAGTCAGTTCAAGATGAGGGGACATAATGTTGAGCTCAGCTGGCCAAGTTAGCTTATCTGGCGTGATGGCGGCAGGAAAGGACTCCTCTGCTCGAATTCTCCTCTGGGCTCAGGAGACACCTCACTGATAGCTAAAAGACCAAGGAGTATGCTGTCCGACTCTGGATTCAGCAAAGCTCTGACCAGGTGCTGCTCAGTACCATCAAGACCACTGTCCCACAATTCATACGAATAAACACAGATACGTTGATTAGCAATGAATTCTGGCACAAACTGGCACAAATTCCCATCTGCTTATCTTCCAGGCTTTTATTTAGCACAATATAAGCTGGCTTCAACGCACTGATGCTTTATCAAGCTTATTTAAACAAGTGGTCTCGAACTAACGCTCCCAAGTGTGTATATCAGCGAGTCTGACCAATGAGCCCCGTTTCGACAAGTGTTTGAAAAAAATGTTACCCTTCCCCGTCTCCCCTGACAACGAAAGATAGTATTTATAGTCCGACCAATCGTGGTTAGGCTTTCATTTGTTGCGCTCCAATCAATTTGGAGTTTACATGGTAGGCTATTTCTGTAACGTAAATTTTTTTCAAACACGTTATAAAAAAAATCTTATGAGCAGAAATGATTTTAGGCTGTCAGGCACCCCCAATATTTTATTCTGGGTATAATTTATTAATTCCTGGACTATTTGCGTAACGTTTTACATATTATTTGTCAGCAAGCCCTAAGGAACCCAAAAAATACAAATTTAAAGGAGCTACGTGGCTGCGTTCAAAATATGCAATTTCTTCTACCTCCTGTTTCGAAGATGTGCTGTCTGGGTACTGTTATGTTTTCAACCGTAAACCCATCTAATGTTGTCTTTCCTAATAAGAGTTTTTTTATGATTTATAAACCTAACTCTGGGAAAGGGTAGTGTATTTTATCACTGTCCGTCTGAAAAACAATTAGTGCATGTAGACTTACACGCGTGATGGCAGCATTTGTGTATCGCGCGACGCGTGTTGCATGCGTTCCTGATTTTCAGCCCTCCCCTCTCTCTTTATCCTTTTGTCCATCTGTTCGTTCATTTTGGTAACGCAGTGTAGAAAAAGACATGAATGGAATTTAAAATTTAGGTCAACTTGCATATTTCAAGGTTTTTCTTAGAAAGGCAGCACATTTTATTGTGTGTTTGGGAAACGCGTGTATGTTGCAGAAAGCCTTTAATATCGACGTGAAACGTTACCATTTTGCTTACGCAGTAGAAAACAAGGGGATTTCGAGTACAGTCTTTGTGACAGCACTGTTATTTACCATTCTTCTTCCTTTATTTATTATATGTATTTATTAGGCTTTATATTTACTTGATAATTTATATATGTGGATTAGAATATTCCACGACAGATGGTACTTAGAAGTGCTTCATAGAAGTCATCTTTTGTGGTATCAAGAGCGTCGTTAGTTGGTGCATAACATTGTACAATTGAGAGCTTGAAAAATCGTGTCTGAAATCTAGCTAATATTAGCCTCTCATTGATAGGTACCCAGCTGATAAGCGATGCTGCTGCTTTCTGTGTCATTAGGATGGCTACTCCCTCTGTGTGACGATTATCATTACTACCAGACTTTTTTTCTTCTGAAATATATTTTATGCCCTTCCCCGTCCATCTACACTCGCTGACACCCAATAAGTCCAACTTATAATTATCCATTTCTTTAATTACTTCTTCCAATTTTCCGTCTTGATACATAGTTCTTACATTCCAGTATCCAATTTTAGAAATCTCCTTAGCCCCCAAGATATTAGAGTGAGTCATGTTTACTGTCGAGCCTGGTTCTGTTTCGGTATGATAGTACCCATCCTAAAACTCAATAAGGAAGTCCATGATGTAAGTTCATATAGGCCTATCTTCTTAACATCACAACTAGGTAAAATACTGAAACTGTTGTTAACAAAAGAGTTAAATTCTACCTGGAAAAAAAATCAGTTATATAGCCCAAATCAGTCAAGGTTTAGAGCAGACAGAAGTACAGTAGACCAGCTTGTAAGATTAGAACATGATGTAAAGCTAGGGTTCAAGAGGAAAGAGAAAACAGTGGCAGTCTTTCTAGATGTAGCTAGAGCATATGATGAATGCTGGAGAGATGGAGCTCTCTACAAAATGAAAAAAGATTGGCATTACTGGTAAAACCTAAAGGTATCTAGAAAAATTTTTACAGGACAGGTATTTTGCTGTACAGGTGAATAATGATAGGTCAGAAATATATGAACAGCGGAATGGGATTCGTCAGAGATCAGTGATTTCACCTTCCATTTTCACTATAGCTTTAAATGATTTAGGAGATGAATTTAACGACATTAAGAATGCAGTATCACAATTTGCAGATGACTGTGCCATTTGGCGATCTGGAAAAAACTTGGACCATGTTTACCAAAAACTTCAAAAACAAATAGACAAAGTTTCAGAGTGGATTAAAAGTTGGGGCTTCCAAATTAATGTAAACAAAACAGTAGGTATGATATTCAGCAAAGGAAATTAAAAAAAAAAATAACAAAATCAATATAACCATTAAAGGACAGAAAATATGTACCTCCTTAACAACAATATTTCTGGGCATAACTTTAGATAAGCAATTAAATTGGAATAAACATATAGACAATTTAGTAGAAAGCTGTAGGGGACCCCTATATATACTAAGGATAGTTAAAGGTAATGGATGGGGGGCCAGCAATAAAATAATGCTTATGTTCTACAAGTCTTTCATCAGGGGGAAACTTGATTATGCCAGCATAGTCTATGACTCAGCTGCAGCTTCTAACAAAGCAAAACTAAACAGGATTCAAAATACAGCCATGAGAACCATTGCAGGTGAGTTTATATCAACACCAGTAGAAACGCTAGAAGTAGCTCTTGGCATACCACCCCTTGGTCTAAGACGGAAAGAAATAAGATTAAATTATTGGAGTAAAGTAGCACAAGAAGTGACCCACCCAGCACATAAAGCATTTGTCAAAAACCAACCAAGTGTATGGGACGTCCCCTTAAAACAAGATAGATATCCAACAGGGTGGAGAACTATAGAAGATCTAACGCAGTTCAAAGAACTATCAAACACAATTAAAAATAGTAATAAATACAGAAGAAAAATACCACCTTGGGAACTAAAAACACCAATCATAGACTACTCACTTACTGATAAGATCAAACAAAACATAGAAGATAAGGAAGCCAAAATGATAAGTAGAAAGTTCATAGATCAACTAACTAAACAAAGTCTGGCCGTCTACAATGATGGATCCAAGGGTGATAGTGGGCAACTAGGTGCAGGAGTTGTAATACCACAATGGGGAATTAAAAAGAGCTACAGTGTAACTGAAGGGGCTTCGATTTTTACCGCAGAGATGGTAGCAATTCTTAAAAGTTTAGAAATAATCGAAGATAACCCACCAGAAGCTGTTACGATATTTACAGACTCACTATCATCACTACAAGCACTAGAACACCCAGGTAAATGTAGCCGGCCAGACATAAAGCAAGAAATTCTAGCAATTCATCACTAGGGAACAGAGGATGTAGTGTGAGGCTAGTGTGGGTTCCAGAACACATAGGTATAGCTGGAAACGAGTTGGCAGATCAGAACGCAAAGAATGGAAGAATAAGTAAAAACAATATAAGAGCAGGACTGGGAAGGTCGGAGATCAAGAGCCAAGTGAAGATAACTATAAACGAGGAATGGAAGACACCATGGAAGAAAAGTAGAAAAGGCAGACACGCGTTCAAACTGCTAAAAGAACCAACAAGGACGTGCCAGGTCAGAGAAGAATTAAAGATACCATCAAACAAAAAACTGTGGCGCCTCCGTCTCGGTGCAGCATACTTTATGATAGAGGAACCACACTGCCAAGAATGTCAGGAAGAGAATGACATAGACCACTACCTGATCCACTGTAAAAAGTATGAACAACAAAGGCTTGAATTAAAAACTTACTATAGAAATCACAATATAGACATGACAGGTGATAAGGTTTTAAGTATAGATGCCCCAAGAGATGCCCAATCAATACTTTAAAGATATATACATAAAACAAAGGAAAACATATAAGGTTAGTACTTCAGAAAAGACATTCAACTAAATAGAAATTAAGCAACAAGAGCTAACAAATCATTAAAAAAACTTACTAACTACTCATAGGACAAGGAAAGACAACGAGGTATTAAAAAAAAACAAAACAAAAAAACAACTCAAAAAGAACAAATACTAATACAAATTAAAACCAAGTGTAAAGGACAATAGTTATCAATAAACAATACAAAAGATAAAATAAATTGGACAAATACTAATATAAATTAAAATCAGCAACTGCTAAAGACAATAGTTATTTAAATTGAAAACAAAATTAGAAAATAAAATGACACTAAATACCCCAATTATAACCAAATTTCAGGTTGAACAGGGTAGACCAAGATGGAACGAGAAGAGGCAATAACGGTCAGCTGTTAAGTGCCCGCTCTCCACCCATCACCTCTTCAAAACAACAACAACAACAACAAAGTCGACACATACGCACCAAATCAGTTTACTCGGCGGACAGAAGGTGACAGAGCAAGTCGCAGACTTCATTCCATTGTGTCTTAGTGGCAGCCTACCTTGATTCATCTAGTGTCTAGCTAGTGTATTCTGACATCCAGAGGATACGTAGAATTACTGTATATAATTGTGAAATTAATATAACTGTTTATTTCAGGATATTTTAGTGATTGGTATACATAGCTATGATGTTAATGTACCATGTATAATACAGTAATTGTAATAGTTGGTATGATTGATGAAGATGGACACCAACAATATAACCAACAGTGACTCAGTAGAGTCCTGTCAACAGTCCTCATCAGGATTAATACATCCTGCTAGCAAGTTACAGCACTTTTCAGAGCTGACTTGACAGGCAGAGGAACAGGCAGGTGACTAAGTCATCATACCATGAGTGTAAATAGTTGATGTATTCTATATATATAGTATTATTGCAACTTAAAAAATTTATCAGCATATAGACACCTGTAACACTGACAAATATAACAAAAACATGTGGCCATTTCGTACAAATGCATAACTGATG
>JAMPIV010017569.1:0-98142 GCA_024509875.1 Oreohelix idahoensis
TCCACAATTTCCACTGAAGCCAGGGCCAGCCCCTCTCTTCAAACCCGGTGTCACATGAACGGCGAAGTTCAAATTACATGCGTGCCGTTAGCACGCACTCGTCAATGTGGCCCGTTATGTACCACGCGTGCGGTACTTAGGCCGACGCTCGGATCTATTATAGATGTAGAATAAAATCTTTACCATCAATTTAGCTGGCCAAAACCTCCCGCACGAAAGTATCGTACAAGCCGAAGATAGACATACGTCAGACAATATCCCAATCGACAGCCAATAGCGTGTCGACCAACGATAGCGCCAACAGTGTATTAATAATTTATTGTAAAATTCCATCACCCTTAAGGAAGGATATACTACACGTAAAGACACTTACTGGAGCTATTGCATTTGGTCCCACGAAAGCGGACGGATTAGAACTCTGTTTATTCATTTCTTGGTGTTCTACAGGTTTTATGTTGGTGGTTTTTGTGTTCCTTGGTGTGTATTTGCATATTTGTGATTATTGATGTATTCTTATGTTGTTTGTGCTGATATGCATTATTTTTCAGATATATTTCTTCTTTAATAAATTTTACTCATTTATTAATGCGCTGTTCACGACCCTTTCATCCATACTTAATTATTACAAGCTCTTTACTATAGTCTCTATTTTTGACAAGAGAAAAGAGAGAGAGCGGGAGGTGCTTAGACTATATAAGTGTGTTGAGGCTTGGAGAGAGAGATAACTTTTAACAAATCTTCCAGGTTGGTCTCAAGTCCACCCCCTATTTACACCTTACCTATGTGTAATCTATAATTTTGCCAGTTCACTATCATTGTCGGTTTCACTACCATTGTCTAACTCGACAAATACTCTTACACTTTAACTCAACCACGACAGTGAGTTAGTCTAAGGCATGCGTATATTTTTTCCATATACATTATGTAATCGCCCGAAACCAGATGAATGAAAAGTAACACTGTTCCTTACCGCGCAATCCGCATGAGACGACAAAGGAGGGTTGAGCATGGGGCTGATTATCTTCTTCTATGGAAACGTTGAGGCTCCTTCCTCCCCCCCCCCCCTCAAAAAATATTCATCGATTTACATGAACATAAAGAAGACTTGTAAAGACATTGAACGGATGGCACGGAATAAGAACACGTGGTTTGATTATGTCAAGACGTATGCTATCTCGGGACATGAAGGGAAAGTTGAAAATAATTATTTAATGTAGAACGTTATTTTACAGATATCTGAAGATTGAATATTATTATTATTTTTAAAACTTTGCACGGAATAAGGTAGAATACCATAAGAAGAAATAAATAAATCAACCATAAACTACTCATGTAAAGAGGTGATCGACAGTCAAGAATAAAACTTAAACAAAACAATCTAGGCATGTAAACAGTTAGACGGCTAAAAATAGAAATAAAACAAAATAACAAATTGTTTTCATGGACGGACGCAGACGTCAAAGAATAGAGCTGAAATAATACATTAAAATAAACAACTTAAGTGAAGGGTTAGATTCTACCCGTTAGACCGGCAATACTAAGACAATTTCCTTATTGGTAATTGTAAAGTCCCATCTTTTCCCTTCAAAGTTGCACTCTTTTCCTGGCGCGATCCGGCCCGGGAAATAAATTGCGCACCTGGTGAAATAACTCGTAGTTCTTCCCAATACACTACTGATGAGGATTGTTGCATGGTTTGCAAGCATCTGGGTTTGAGCTCGATTCGGATAGTTGCACCATGAAACACCTCGGCTGAATAAATAAATGAAATAGATCGCATATATCGATGCATGACGCGTTAGACATAGTAACGACAGTCGTTGTGTGGCCTTCAAGGCAAATGGCAGTGTTTCAAAATATGTGGCATGGCCACTTAGCCAAAGCGTTTTAAAGATGTGGTATAACCACTCAAATGTGATAGTGCATAACTAGAAAGTTATATTTAAAGCAGAAATAAAGAATGTATATATAAGGACCCTTGAGTCTTAAAATAGAAGACGGCAATATTAGCCGCAATAATATATGATTAATTTAAGTCGTAAAATATGAAAAGCAGTTAGAATATGTAGTGCTGATTAAGCCTGGCTTTGAATGCCAAAGTAAATTTATATATTAGACAGTTTATCTACTAGAACTAGAAGAATGTTTAATTCTGTATAAATACAAGAATTATGCCAAACAGTTTTGGTGGAAATATAATCGAACGTTATTTATAACGATAATGTATCGGACATGCAATGTCTGTGAAATATAGACTCTACGCTATAATGTATCCAGTGCTCGTGATGTGAACTATATTAAGTATTGTCTGTGGTTCATAATAGAAGAATGAATCCATATTAAATTATTATGTCGTCAAAAACTGGTCTTATGCATTAACATATTCAAGGTTCCAGTTATGACTGTTTTTATGAAGAATGACCATTGACATTCAAATGAATACACACGCTGTCACATGTATATATATACATACATACATTTGAATAATTATTGTATTAGACCAGTTCGTGTTACAAACTTTAACAGGTATAAGTACATTTTTTTCTGTAGTTTTGTATAACCCTAAAATTGGGGATTGCATTGCATTCTTTCGAATGATTACTACTAACTGTGTAAACCGCTTCCCCCCCCCCGAGCTATTGCTGCTGTGTCTTAGTAATACTTTCTTGGGTTCGCCCACAGCCAATTAAGCGAGCGCATGGGTAGGGAACTCCCCCCCCCCCAAAAAAAAACCATATATATATATATATATATATATATATATATATATATATATATATATATATATATATATATATATATATATATATATATATATATATATATATATATATATTTACAGTTCTAGGATTCACTAGTTTCTATCTTAGTTTGTGAGCCACGCGCAGTAGCGCGAGCCGATTTAACCGTTAAAGGGCGTAGCCAATAACCAGGGCCCGCCAGATTTAGAACAGCCACATTTTGGAGAGGATGGAAATAAAGTTTTGTTTCGTGATGTTGTCTGTAAGGTAGTGTGTAAATAAAATAAACCTATGTGTGTTACTAATATGGTAAAAATGCTTTGTATTTCGCAGGGAATACCCTAGAGACCCCGGAACAAACGGAAAGCCCCTGTAGTCGGTTTTCATGTTGGATACAAGTTTATGTTGGATACCAGTTCAAGTAGGATATCAGTTTTAGTGGATACCAGTTTGTTTGTAGGACCCCAGTTGTGTTGGATCCGATTTGTCTTGTATCCCCAGCATGGATTTTGCTTTACTGGATACAAATTCTTGCTCATGCTTCCATGATTTCAAAATTCATTATCCCTTGCAGTACCTGTTAGAGATCACACGTTTTATCTCCACCGCACACGGGTTGCATGTCACACACTTGACCCATCCCACTTTTTTCTTCAGTAGTTTTAGGCTGGTCTTCTGGATTTACTATTTGGATACATTTCTGACATCCTTAACTAACGCTGCATCAACGGTTTACCGGATTTCTCGAACCAAATGCAACTGATCGTGTAACAGCTTGGCTGCAGATACCACGAGAGTAGGAGCATAGAACCACCGTATCTCTACATATAAATACCCCTTGGATTTTGTATTGTGTTAAGATAGCCATAGCATAATTAAATTGACAGCAGTAACAGAAGGGAACTTCCTATTCGAGGAATTCTTTAGCTCAAGCTAGACTGGTTTTAGATGGACCCAGGAATATTCATCTAGAGATTTTCCAAAGTAAAAAGCTATAGACCCCTCTGGAGTTAGTTAACAAACAGAGGCAATTATTCTTTTTTCTGACGAATGAGGATTGCCCTCTGCTAATTAGAATTACTAGGTTGTTCACTTAGATTACTATTATTCACATTTGTTAATTGTTTTTTGTGATACGCTAGAAAACTCATATCTAGCGAGCTTTTTTATTTTATTTTGTGGATTATATATATATATATATATATATATATATATATATATATATATATATATATATATATATATATATATATATATATATATATATATATATATATATATTCTAAGCGGTCAGAATTTACTTCCTATTTCACCTGTCACCTGTCTGTAATTACTGAAATAATTATTATATTTCGGGGAGGAAGAGTGCACGTATGACACTTTAACAAGTGTTGCGAGTGTGGCGGGAAAGAAGAGATAACACACATAGGTGTATCTTCTTCTTTCCAGAAAGTCATATTTGACTCTCTATTCACATGCTTGACTCTATCTACTGTCACGTATCTCACTCAGACTTGTCTGACCTCAGACAACCTCTTAACCACCTCGCAACACTCACCTGAAAAGTCCACATCTTAAATCAGATGCCCAACAATATTCGGATGTTACCTGTGCAAAATGTCTGTTAATTCGCCTTACAAGTCGAGGTAAGTTGTACTATGTATTTTATCATTCTATATTTGCATTTTTACAGGTACAATTAGCTTGTGCATGTAAAGTAGCTTATGAGACTGGCAACTTCATCACTGTAAATAACGTGACACACGAACCACCACGGCAAGAGCTGGTGACTGCTTCGTGCGGGATTCCTTATAAGGAACCAACAGCAGAGGTTGCCGCAGGCTTCATATAGAGCTGGTAGTGGAGGATAAGGTCATGGTGTACATAGTTAATATTCAAGCACTTTATTAAATTTCATATATATTTATATGTAAGTATATTGCAATTGTTGTCTTCTGCTATCAATAAGCACTGTCATCCGACTCCCTGGGGTTAATATTAACTCTCCTGGAGGACAAATTATTCTGAGGAAGATTGAAGTGGTTAATGGAAGCGGCAGGTGCTTAATGCGCATAGCAGGGACCCAGTATCAAAAGAGGCATTTGTTTTCATCCTATTTTGTGGTACAAGTTTGTGGTACATGTTTGGGGTACAAGTTAGTGGTACAAGTTTGCGGTACAAGTTGCCAGCAGTCTACACTTGACTTGACAACCTTAGCAGTTACCTCGGCCGTGTGCAAGAGATGTAATGTAACCAAAAGATTTGACTATCGACAAAAAGTACAGTCCAAAACACCTCTGGGACCAAACAGTGGCTGAAGCAGACGCCAGCCATCTGACTCCAAACTGAAAGCTGAGTAGCAAACAAGTGAAATCTATTAACTTTTTCCCAAAAGTTTATCACCACTAAGTTAAATCCTCCTTCTGCTTCTTCTTCTTCGATCCTTTGCCGCCGACCGTCAAAGCAGTCTGTGGCCATCACGCCTAGTGGCGTCTTGTAGGGCAACAACAAATTGATTCCACTTTGCGCGGTCGGTGGCAATCCTTCGTACAGTGCCCCAGCTCTGGTTCATTCTTTGCATCTCAGCCTCCACAGTCCTCCGCCAAGTTGTTTTTGGTCGGCCTCTCTTTCGTTTTCATTCAGGGGTCCATAGCATAGCTGTTTTTGTGATGGCATCGGGGTCTCTTCTGAGGACATGGCCAACCCAACTCCAGCGTCTGCCAGCTATGATGGTGTGCATGTCCTCTTGCTTGCTCTGAGTAAACAGATCTTGGTTGGTGATGGTATTCTGCCAAAAGATTCGGTGAATCTTTCTTAGGCATGTTGTGTGAAAAGAGGACAATTTCGACATTTCCTTCTCTGTAACTCTCCAGCATTCCGCACCATAGAGAAGCACATAAAGCACACAGCTCTGATATAATCTTAATTTTGTGCTTGTGCTGTATTGAGAGGACTTCCAGATGTTGTTTAGGCTAAAAAAGGCTGTTCTTGCTTTGTTCATTCTGTTGTTGATGTCTTTGCTTGCTCCGCCGTCTGGTGTTACTATGCATCCTAGGTATGTGAAGGTGTTTGTCTGTACCAGTTGCTGATTCCTTACTGATATGGGCTCAGGGTTGCTTACATTGAGCGTCATGACCTCTGACGTTTTTAGATTGATGTTCAAGCCCACCTGCTGGCTATACTTATTAAATCTATCCGTTTTTTCCTGGATGTGTTGATGTGAATGTGCTAGTAGTGCAATGTCATCTGCATATTCCAGATCTTCCAATGTAGAAAATGTAGTCCACCTTATTCCTATTGGATTGCCCTCTGTTGTCTGGCGCATCACCGAGTCTATGACTGTTAAAAATAGAGTGGTTGATAAGGGGCATCCCTGTCGTACTCCTTTCTTCACCTCAAAGGTTAGGTTGCTCTGCCCAACGCTACACGTAAAGTTGGCATAGAGGTTTTTTATGATTGACACTTTGCAGCTTGGAATTCCATAAGCCCTCAGTATTTTCCATAAACTGTTCCTATGTATGCTGTCAAAAGCCTTTTCAAAATCAACGAAATTAATGTATAGCTGTCTTTGCCATTCTGAGCACTGCTCTATAATGTTCCTGAGGGTAAATATATGATCTACACATCTTCTGTTCTTTCTAAATCCTGCTTGTTCTTTCCTCAGTTTGTGGTCTACTGCTTTTGAAATTCTCTGTATAATTATCCTGCCTATTATTTTGCTGGGAACTGAGAGAAGAGTGATTCCTCTCCAATTATTGCAGTCTGCAATATCTCCCTTCTTGGGAAATTTGACAATTATTCCTTTGTTCCACTCTGTTGCTGTTGTCTCTGTTTTTCAAACTTGTGCAAATAGTAGTTCTAATAGTTCTGCTGCTAGCTCGGGGTCTGTCTTAAATAGTTCTGCATTTAAGTTATCATGACCAGGAGCTTTTCCATTCTTTAACTCTTTGATTGCTGTGATGATTTCTTCTTTTCGGGGAATGTATGTATTAACATCTAGATCATTTTCAGAGTCAGGAACATTCAATTGTGTCTCTGGTGGTTCCTTGTTCAGAGTTTCTCTGAAATGCTCTGCCCATCTTGTTTCCTGTCCCTCCGCTGTCGTGATGAGATTTCCTTGCTTATCTCTTACTAATGTAATATTGTTTGCACCTCGTTTTCCGCTGATGAATTTAGTTGTTAAATAAAGAAGTGAAGACAAAAACTCGAAGAGATAAAAGACATTTCATCAATGAACTGGCCGTAGAAGCTGAAAATGCTGCAAGAACTGGTAATAGTAGGTGCCTTTATCAAATTACAAAACAACTATGTCACCAGCCTACTGCTATGGAAACACCTGTTAAAGGTAAATTAGGGAATTCAATACCAACAGAAAAAGAACAAATGAAGAGATGGGCTGAGCACTTCATGGAGGTGCTAAACAGACCACCACCAACAGTAACACCTGATTTTAATAATGAAACATCCACAACCACTTTGCCAATAACTTGCGATGAATTCACGCTGGACGAGATCAAACAAGCCGTTAAAAGATTAAAAAAATTTAAAGCTGCTGGAGTTGACGAAATTTCAGGGGAAATGATTAAAGCAGTTAATGACAACAACCTCTTGAGAATTTTAGATATTATAAATGAATATGGAGAGAAGAACAACCACCACAACAATGGAAAGACAGTATTATTGTAAAGTTACCGAAGAAAGGTGATCTATCAGACTGTAATAACTGGCGTGGTATATCTCTATTATCAGTACCTGGAAAATTATTATGTTGCATGATGTTAGAAAGACTTAAATTGCATGCTGACGAAAAGATCAGAGAAGAACAAGCGGGTTTCAGGCCGAAACGATCATGTATTGATCAAATATTCACACTAAGAACAATTATAGAAGAATCAGTGGAAAGGCAATCGCCACTTATTATCACCTTCGTCGATTTTCAAAAAGCCTTTGATAGTCTACACCGCCCATCATTGTGGAAGATACTTACAATCTATGGTTTTTCCAACAAAATATGTGAATATAATCAAAGCGCTATATGACAATGCAAGATGTTGTGTTAGAACAAATAAAGGGAATACAGAATGGTTTACAGTAGAAACAGGGGTGAAACAATTGGCTGTATATGTCACCACTACTTTTTGGTAGCTATTGATTGGGTTTATGAGAAACTATACCCCACAATGAACAATTGGGTATAAAATGGACAAATAGAAAATTCCTGGGGGACCTGGATTTCGCAGATGATGTAGCATTCTTAAGTTCAACACCAAGACAATCCCAAGAAGCAATAAATAATTTGTGTCATCTCTCGGTTAAAATTGGTCTCCAAATAAATGCCTCTAAACCTAAAGCTATGAACTTTTCTAACGAGACCTTTGATATCATCTTGAACGGGGAAAAACTACAGAAAGTTGAAAGTTTCAATTATTTAGGCAGTAAAATGACTCAGGATGGTGACACAACAAGAGAAATCCATACTAGAATTGCTTTGGCAGCTAGCGCCTTCAATAGATTATCTAACATTTGGAAATTACGATCATTGAATATACATACCAAGCTTCGTCTGTTTAATTCAAATGTATCTCAGTGTTAACATACGGCTGTGAGAGTTGGAAAATAACAAAATCATTGGAGAACAAGCTGAATACATTCGAGAACAAATGTCTTAGAAAACTCATGAACATCAGTTGGAAAGAATTCAAGACAAATAAGAGAAGACTCTAGGCAGAAAATATTCCCGACTATATAAGGAAAAGACGATGGTAATTATCGGTGTTGTCCTACGAATGCAAAACAACAGAATATCCACTACAGGCGCTCACTTGGGTTTCCTGAGGTAAGCGGAAAAAAGGAAGACCAAAAGAAACACTTCAATAATAAGAGTTCGTTGGGCCTAAATAATGTGCAAGAGCTAAGAGGAGTGGCGTCACAACCTTATACTGTAGTGCTTGTTTCATTTCTCAGTGCTGCCTCTTCTGCCTGTCTTGCAAGATCGTCTAGGAAATACCATTTGTTGGCTCGGGTTTGGCGTTTAACGTCTTTGTTCAGCTGACTGTACTGTTCGCTATATAATTGCTTTAACCTGGGGGACTTCGCTTCTGTTTTCTTTCTTTTCATGTCCTTTCTCGTAATTATGGTGTTTAATGTTTCTGGTGTTATCCAGTCTTGCTTCTTCCTTTCCTGGAATCCCAAGCATGATTTGCTGCTTTCCTTATATATTGTTGAAATGGTGTTGAATTTCTGGTCTATATCATCATTCAATGTCTTTTCCTGACTTTTGGCAAATTGATATCGTTTCTTTATGTCAGCCGCAAAAGCTTTTCTAGTAATGGGGTCCTTCAATTTGTTGATGTCAAACCTTTTCTTTGTAGTTACAGTTGGTCCAGCCCTTCTTAGTTTCACCTTCAATTTTGCTACTACTAAATGGTGATCACTTCTCACATCTGCACCTCTTCTTACCTTCACATCTTGTAATACATGTCTCCATCTACCATTAATCATGATGTGGTCTATCTGGTTTCTGTCCCGACCATTTGGCGATTCCCATGTTAATTTGTGAATTTCTTTGTGTGGGAAAAGTGTTCCTCCAATGACCAGGTTGTTAATGCTACAGAAACTTATTAATTTATCCCCATTTTCGTTTGCTGTTCCGCTGCCGCATTTCCCCATTACTCTTTCATTATATTTATTGTGTGTTCCAACTTTCGCATTGAGGTCTCCAATTACTATGATAAGATCATATCTAGGTGTGTCTTCCATTTCTTTCTGCAGTTGTTAAATGAATTCATCCTTGACCTCTTCATCGCTGTCATTCGTTGGTGCGTAGCATTGTATTATTGTAGTATTGGTGAATCTCCCTCTCAATCTTAATCTTATCAGTCTGTTATTGATGGGTTTCCATTCCAGTAATGTCCTTTCTATTCCTTTCTGTAGAATAATGGCTACACCTTCATTGTGCTGTCCATCCTCTCTTCCAGAGTAAAGTACTGTTTCTCCTTTTGCTGTTTTAACTGTTCCTGCACCTGTCCATCTGCTTTCGCTTATCCCTAGAATGTGTAACCTATAGTTTCTCATTTCTGCCGTGACCTGTTTTAGTTTACCCGTCTCGTTCATTATCCTAACATTCCAAAATCCTATTCTTGTTTCACGTTTTGCGGTCAGGACGTCTGTTTTCGTTTAAATCCTCCTATGATGATCAATATCATCGTCTTCTCTTTTTAAAACAAAGTTACTTATTTTAAATATTGTTACACTCGAAAGGATTATTAAACCTGTTGATCTATAACTTTAAAGCTATAGTTGGATTAATCACTATTTAGTGAATTGTATGTCTGCACCCGAATGACTCATACTGTGTTAAGTAACTGGCGTTGGCTATTGCACGCCACATGTCAGAGAATGACCTAGAGTGTGGTGCTGGTAAGCGCGGCACGATTAAGAATTGTCACTATGTGTACTTCGCACAAGTCGTGAACATGTTTGGGATAGAAACCGAACAGAGTTTATGTTTACCCTGTTGGGGTCATATGTGTATACTACCTAGCTGGTAGTTCTTTGGAATATGTTCAATGGAAAATGTTCTATAATAACTCGATGTGTTCAGATTTTAAGTACCTTGTATATGGAGGAAAGTGGATCATATGATACTATTATTGGATTGCTAGAATGCGTATCTTGAGAAATAACTGACATAGAATGCCGTGCTGTTGTCTTGTGAAAACTGAGGAATAAATATAATTGAATGTTGGACATGCGTCGTCACAATGAATGATGTTGGCTGGATGAAGAGCCTTTATGATTCACAGGCGTTTTTACTGGGACAAACTTCGACGAAAATGAGCTTAATAAATGCGCGGATACAATGTTACTTGTGGATATGTGACGCCACAGTAACCTAAACATATAGATGTATACAATTAAAAATTGCTGTATCACCTTCAGCTGGGGGCTCAGGGTAATAAACGCAAGAAAAATTTACTTCACAGAAGGGGCGGAAGATACAAAGTTCACGAAGGCTTAGAGGATTTCAGTTGTCATGTTTGATTTCTTCACATTCCTGTAAGGCCTCTGAAATAGAAACATCATCATTCTTCTGTTAATATTTCTGCCAAGAGTAATTTTGGGTTAAGGTTAATACCTTTGAATATCCTCATCATTATACTCAAAGTTGGCCATTGTTGGACCACTAGTGCGGAGAAGGGGAGACGAAACCCGTGACATTGAAGAAACCTGTAGATTGTATTACAATGAAGTCCTTAATCTGGAACCCACAGGGTAAGATGTTGAGGGAAACCTTAGAACACATGGAGAAGACAACTGTAGACAGGGGTGAAGAAGGATCAAGAGTTGATGGTACGGGCCAAGAAAACCTGGCACAAGTTTGTTAAAGGCACTTGCTCCTTGAGGAACTGAAAGATGATGATGGTCATTATTATTATATTGAACCAACTAATAGCTAGACAAGGCAACCCTTGTTCTGGAACTCCACTATAAGAGAATGAACGAACTTTATTTTCAAAGGGTTGAGAATTGGGCACGCAGGCCCGTCTGACATTCTGCCCTTCCTTTCTCTCGTCTTTTATACTGTTGCATTTATTCTCACATGCATTTTGCCCATCAATGTAAAGGAATTCAACGTTGTAAAGGTAAAATAATAGCATACTGACATTCAAAGTATCTAATTATAAACATGAAATAAAATATGTTGAAAAGTACAAACTAAATATCACCATGAAATAAAATATGTTGAAAAGTACAAACTAAATATCACCATGAAATAAAATATGTTGAACAGTACAAAATAATATCACCATGAAATAAAGTATGTTGAAAAATACAAACTAAATATCACCATGAAATAAAATATGTTGAAAAGTACAAACATTATCATTAAACCTAAATTCGATATTATATCATTTATTCGGAAAAAATAACCACATTAGGGGGGCAGTATAACTTTTCTTGAATAAGTCAAGCCTAGGCTTGGGCACTTGTATTTTGTTAAGGCGTTGACTGCGTCTTTCATTGTATTTGAATATTGGCCACAGATATGTTGGAGCATTCTGTGACAGAATTTTGTGAATAAATTTAGCTTTGTTGAACAGAAAGCGCTTTCTTAGAGGCAATATTTTGAGATCTTTATATAGATCTACACACTGTGTTTGGCAGTTGTCAGAAACTAGATGCATTGCACGCTTTTGTAGTGAATGGAGTCTTTTTGAGTTGGACATAGAACAACCATCCCAGATTGAGGAGCAATAGTCAAGGTTTGTTTGTATGTGAGATATATAGAACAATTTTCGTGCATCTTCATCTAGGAAATGTTTGATTTTAGCTAACTGGTAAATTTTCTGTGCCGTTTGCTTGGTCAGTGCATGTACATGTGAGTTCCAATTTAGATGCTGGTCAACGACTATTCCTAGAGTTTTATGTTCATTAACGTTTTCAATTGGTGAGGTATGATCTGAAGTGTTGTTTTCTCTGAATTTTGTAATTTTTGTCTAGTTGATATTAACATGCATTTTGTTTTAATTATATTAATTAGCATGCGATTTCCGATGCTCCACTTAATCAGATTATCTGTATCTTTTTGTAACGATAGTTCGAGTGTGTTGCAACTTGTATCACTTGTGTAGACAGTACAGTCATCAGCAAATAGGTCACAGGATGCGTGCTCGACCTGTAGTGTAAGGTCATTAATGTATATGGCAAAAAGTAGAGGCCCAAGAATAGAGCCCTGAGGAACGCCGGTATTTATTACGGTTGGGTTTGAGCAAGAGTTATTGTAAGAAACTACATGTTTTCTGTCTGACAGGAATGATTTAATTATCGTCACTAGTTGAAGGTTTACTTTTGATGTTTCTAGTTTTCTAATTAAAATAGCGTGATCTATCATATCAAATGCTTTTTTAAAGTCTACAAAAACTGTCCCACATATGTTATCGTTATTAATATTTAAGTGCCAGTTATCAATCATCTTAGTTAGAGCTGTGTGACATGAATGTTTAGGTTATTGTTATGACAAGAGAAATACAGGCAGACACATACCACTTGTAGAAGGACACTGAAGACAAACATGACAGAGATAAAGGAGACAAGGACAGTCTTTGAACGGAGGGCACAGGACAAAAAGACTTGGCATGAATCTGGAGTACGCCTATGCTCTACAGGACGCCGATTAGAAATTATTTTTTACATGCCCTATCTGGAATCCGCTATGCATCATGGAAGTTGTCATTCATTATCATTATCATTAGCTATTTACGCCTCATGCGGTAGCGTGGAATCACCCGTGCAACTAATCCCTCAAGAAGCCAGCATCACAACAATCATGTACTTGCAACTAGTGATTCCCGTAACAATTTCTTTTACGACATGAGGTCGTCAGGCTCATGCACAAATGTAACCGGAATGATTACGACATTAGTAGTTAGCAATTATCCTTTAAATAATTTTAGTACACACGTTATTGATGACGTCATTTGTCACATAGCCTCTTATCGACATTTTTTAATAAAGCCTTCCAGACAGTTACAGGAAATAATACGAGACCTGAAATCTCTAAACAGAATTAAATATACCCTCGAATAAGAGGTTATACCATTTGCTATCATAGTAACTTGTATAGTAACTGTGACGTAAATATGACATAGACATAACTAGTGGACTATCCATCTTAACTGGTGGCTTCGCCAATGAAACAGATTATCCCAAAGGATATCCGGTAGACTGACAAATCAAAATAACTTCTCCCAACAGTCTTAGAAACCAGTTTGTGATATATGGACCGCCCAAACCCCTAACAGTAGAGTTCTCACCACGATTTATTTGTAGCTACATGGAGACTCCAGTGAAGAGAATAATGGCTAACCCGACCCCTAGCCCTATGACACGTTTATTCTCTAAATCAACGGAAATGTTTTCAAGGTTCTGAATACAGATCATATTTGGTAGTCAGTATGACATATTCCTCAGGGATCTAGGAACTATTGAGAGTACTGCCATTACTACTACATGAGCTGCTTCCAATTCAAAATCTAAACCGAACCTGGAACCCGTACAAATAGCTCAAGTAAAGTAACATCTCTGGAGGTTTATCCAGTGAACACAAACTTGATATATGAACACAAACTTGATATATGAACACAAACTTGATATACTACTTAAATCAAAATAAAGTCGGAAATTCTTCCTATTCTATCCCTTTATTCTTTCAACGGAGAATAGCTCCTAAATTACTGGTCACAAATATACATTGGCACAACACCAGCTTCTTAGTTAGTGTGTCAATGTAACACGCAGCTCTTACTTATACAAATACACCTATCATTCTGTTCCGATCTTCTCTAATATTTTCCGACAGAAAATATAACAGCTAGAGAGAAGAAGAAATAAAAGAAATAAAACAGAACTACAACCAGTTTTTCCCCAAATACTATCTGTGTGATTACGGGAAGACAACCTCATATTAGTCGCTTCATACGACACGGCCGAAATAACAGTAGCCTAGTTCTTTGTTTGTCTCATAAGAGACCATAGGCAGCTGCATGTGGTCTAGGACAGCAAAGCGTCTGTTGAAATTATTGTTATCGCAAGTTTGACCAGAGGTGATTTCTAAGATATAAATACAAGAAGAAGAGTTTCTACTTTTTCAAATACCAAGCTTCGGGTATAATTGCTTATGTCCCTGAGCAACTTCCTGTCTCACGTACTGTTGATCAGTTCTGTTACTGACTTTTTTATTCCTGCCACGATGTCAAACGTTCAGAATGGTATCTCTTTATCGTCTCCTGTGCTTCGGTTCATGACTGTAAAAAGAAAATACGACGGTGGTTTCATCTTTCCTGCCGTCAGTTTGTGTACTGGAGTTTCCGATGGTCTTTGATTAAAAAGTCGAATCCAAATAGAAGAGATGAGAGAGCTGGGGATGGTACATTTATCTCGCCGATTGCCATAAAGCTTTACAAATGTTTCATACAAACAGCTGCACAGAAACAATGACAAAAGCAGCAGTAGTGGCTCCATTCGTCGTAAGGAGCTAAAATTGAGATGATGATTATGATGGTGATGATCATGACGATGATGATTACGATTACGACGACGATGATTGTGTTGATGATGATGAACGGATAGCTCATGAACGGATAGCTCGGGAGGGGAGGGTTTAATGTGAAGTAAGTGAATTCCTATGTTCCACAGATATCTGAATAAAAAGAAAAGAAAGCACAGAACAGCGAAACAATATGACAACCTTACTTAATTTCTAAAAGTGCAGATATTGCTATCATCTGAACCAATATTCTTTCTCCCTTCAGGACACTGAATCCACTTCTAATTTCCCATTCCGCAATGATCTCTGGTCGTCTGCTAGCACTCTTCAATAAACTGGAAAAGTTTGCGCGGAAATTTCCGTGCTGTCGGGTTTTTCACACTTTGATGGAAATAATCCCAGATGACAGGATGTGTAAACATGGACTGGATTTTGATTACATCGGAACTGAATGCATTGTTTAATGTTTAAACAGCGGCAGATTGGAGCAGACAAACCTATAGATCTCAATTTTCTTTCCTCCTTCTTACGTTTCTATTTTCCCACACTCCAGTAATCCTCTATTTTTCTTCTTCGAGTAACTCAGTTTATACTTATTCTTACAGATTCTTCCCGTCTTTTATTTGTTGCTCGGATAGAAGATAGACACAGAGATTATATGTTAGTTTTTAACAGAGCAACACTGTAATATATAATATACTACAACTGTAATGAACGTTTCTTGAAAAGCCATCGTTAGTTACAATGAGGAAAATATACAGAAACATGTACAAAAGCTACGCGCATGCGTAAGCTGATAGCCAAAATACTCAAGAAATGAGATGAAAAACCACATCGTATATGAATGTATGTGCCATATAAAACACTGGAAATTTTTGTTTCATTCGTCAACTGTAATGAAATTGATTACAATACGATTAAGGACATCAAAATTTAAAAACATTATTGATAATTGTAAATACATATCATTGATTTGGAAGAAAACAAGGGAAATATTTGAAAATCAAAACTAAATTAAGTCGAACACAAAAACAAAAATCTTTAACTCAGATGGCAAAGCAGTTTTATTGTGTGGATCCGAAACATGGAAAATTAATTTTTTTTTTTTGAAATGAGAACACAGAAACTACGGGCTTTGATAAATGTATGCTTGTATAGAACATAATTATGGGAATGTTTTATGTAGCTATGTCTTTTATATGATGAGCCGGCCAGCCGTATATACAATCCCATATTATTCTACCTTTACGACATAACTAAAACAAACAGTCGTTCTATTCTGTCTCCGTCTCCGCCAGAGACCCACCTCGGTATTACATGGGCCAGTTTCAGATATCTATACTGATACAGTAACAGACTCACTCTAACGATAGCTTTCCTCAAAAACTGTCCACTCGTCGTCTGAAAGTATTCACAGAACAACACACACAAAAGTGTGTTACCTCTCAAACAAGAAAGCCTTGTTACCGCCTACAATATCATACTACTACGACATATGCCATAAAGTGCTTGTGTTTCAAAGCATGAATATTAACAGTTAGAGTACTTGGAAACCAAACGATATTAGACGCAACATAAAAGTATAAATCTGCAATTCAAATGTCAAGTCAGTCCTATTGTATGACTCTGAAACATAGAGGCCAACAACAAAATCAACATCCAAGAAGCTACAGACTTTCATAAATGGATGGTTGCGTAGAATGGAATTATTGGAACTGTACGACTAGGGTCACCAATGTCGAAGTAATAACAAGAACTAGACAAGTACAAGATGAGAAGAAGACGCTGGCGATAGACAGGTCACACATTAAGGAAACGTCTTGATATTATAACAATGATGTTCTGTAATCCCTAGTCCCAGAGAAGTAGAGACAACCCGAAGAACACATAGAAAAGACAGCTAGAGACAGAAATGACAATGGTGAGGAAGACATAAAAATATATTGAGATAATAGCAAGTTACAGGAAAATTTGGTGCGTGTTTTTTGAAGGCCTGCGCTCCTTACAATGGGATCTGGTCACACTCCACCTCTCGATGCTGGACCTAGTATAGTGATGTCTCTAACACTTCACTTCACTACGGCAGTACATGTTATGGGACTACCTTTTTATGGTGCTGTTAGGAGCTGTCGGGTATTGATTCATTATTCATATATCAATAATTTGCTTGTATTTCATGGCAGAAATGTAAACAATTTGAATTCTTATGTTGTTTTCATGGAACAAATAATGATGCACATTTCTGTTTCTTATTGATTTTTAACATTCGTCCGTAAATCTATATCTCTGTGTATCTTGTTATCTTATTTGTTTACTGTGTGTCCATGATTCGCATCCTGTAATACGATCAGCTCAATGAAGCACAGGAGATCTGTTTTTTACCATTAACGACAAATAAATGTAACCAAGGATGATTTTGGTTTTGTTTTGTAATACTTTACTCTTTCTTTTTTTTTTGTTTTCTTCTTTTTATTTATTTGTGCTTGGGTTGGTCTTTATTTAACATTCTAACATTTCAGATATTGAAACCATGAACGTTCCTAGGTACTAAATAGGTGATTGTGTAGACTAGACATACTGAAATGCTACGGTAAAATCGCTAATTATAGAACTAATGGAAAGAACCAGACACATACCAGCGGAATAACTGGAGAGGAAAAGGTGAGTGCTCTCCACTAGATAGGGGTGTCTACTGGACCACGAAGATCTATTTCTGTATCCCTTCGACATTAACTTATATCCCTAACGTTTGGACATATAAAAGATGTAGTAAAGTAAATCTGTGTGACACCCCGCTCAAATTTCCCCGCTTGAAAATTAACTAACGTACTCCTAAAATCTATTAATAACTACCGCATTTGAAATTTGTCTCAAGGCCACCGTAAAATCAACCGCCAACAATTTGACTAAAGAATTTGAATTTTCCTACTACACCAAGTTAAAAAGGTTACTACCCCCAAACACCCCCCCCCCCTAATATTTATTAACGAACGGCGTAAAATTAACAACCAATCGGATTGTTACCTCGTTTTATAGTGACGATAAAAATTTTGGTTGGAGTGAGAAAAATGTCTAATATATGTTTTTAACAAAAATTAAATAATTTATTCCTCAAAAACTAAAGAGAATTAAAAGGAAAGAGATATCTGGAATTGTAGCGCTGATATTGATTAACATAATACCATAAAGATTTCCCATTAATAAAACTATCTTGACGTAGAAAAATTTATTTTATTAATATTTTCAGTTCGGGAAAAAGCACAATTAATTATTTAAAAATTACACAGATGAAAACGGGGAGAAATAAATAAAGGAAACCTATAGGGGTAGACAGAGGACAGCTGGCCGTTTAATAATCAATTTTGATATTAAAAATCGGTCTATAAATAACTGAGATATATAATATATAAATAAAATCAGACGAGCGAACACACTGAACAACGCTCAATGTTTATGGTCCAAAATTAGTTAGTTTTTTTGACGCGTCTTTTGATTGGCTGGTTGGAATTGATAACTTTTAACCCTGCTTGAATAAGTCCGCCATTTGAGAAAAACTTAAGCACAGACAGGTTGAGAGCAGATGCAAAGCGTTGGTGACAAATGCCTTTGCCGTCTGGACGACACAGCAGTCTGGAATTGAGCTATTTACTGCTAGTCAATCCTGTGATTGTGTGATTATTCTTTACTTGCGGTAAGATAAATAAGTATTAGTATTTCATTAGCATGTAACTGGCCACAGATTGTGCGCCATATTTTGTTGTTCGACATTGCCAGTTGGAAGAGGTTACGACAACCAAAGTAGATAGTGCCTAAGCAGACTTAAAGGGAAGTTCTTCTTCTTCTTCTTCGTTCGCCCTGAAAAGGACGGTGGTTGCGTTGTGTCTGTTTACAACGTAGCTGTGATATCTGCACCTTTCGGTCGACACATCCGACTTCTGCACGGCATTTTTTAGGACCGGGTTTGCCTTCCCATTGCGATCCGTGCTCGCTCAGCCAGCCTGCATTGCTGCATACTGTTTCCATGACCACCACGTGGAGGTGGAGCACGGTCTTGACCAGCTCTGGTTCGCTGGTCTTAAAGGGAAGTGAAACTAATTTGTGTTTGAATATTGCCATAAAATCTTACGACTGTAAGTCCAGAGGCCACTAGCAATCTTATGCAGTGCCACAGTGTTCTAATGACACATGAAAACATACCTAGGATGTTTGAACAAAAGATTTAACAGGTCACAAGAAGAAAATTGTATACCCCAGCTGATTTTAGAGAGGACAATCAATGCTTAAGGTGACAGGGGCGTTGCAGCCATATGGGAAGAAGACTGTAAACACAGGATGGGGTGAAGTCAAAGAAAATAGGGTCTGGTGCAAATGGTTCGCACACGAGACTGATCCCAGAAAATCTTAGTATTGATTAGTTGTGGAATTGTTATAGCAAGCATATAAAAGAAAGGGAATATCCTTCTTTTTCAGGGTTATATTGCCTATTACTTAGTGGTGGCAGGAAACCTGGTGCAGGCAGATCTTGTGTACATTGAAGCTCAGTAAAGCGGCATGCTGCATCTGTGGTCAGAAGACACCTCTTGTGTTGACCTTGCATAGTCTACAGTCATCCACCTCAGACAGGCTGTCAGGTCAAGTCCCTTTAAATGGGCATATGATATCTCATTTCAACAATTTCCACAACCAGAACAGAAATTCCTGTGGGCGTGATGATACCAACAGACCCTCACAAAATTGACTATTTGTTATAGAAAGTATTAAATCAGACTGTGGGATACACATACAGTGACACTTTAATATACCAGTTATGGACAAAGGGTCCTCTTTATTTATTTATGTGTTGTAAATAAAATTTTCTTGATTTGAAAACATTCCTGTCCCAAAAGAATTGAGGTACAGGAAAATAAAAAAATTGTAATATATTAATATGACTTTACCAACAGTCTTACTTACTTCACTTTTATTGAGTTAAAGTTATGTTTGACATTGTTCATACATCACAATAGATAAATTACCCTAGACACTTGCCACACAACATCACAGAGATTATTTTACACAGAGTGAGATCTTAGAGAGGTAGCGGATAAGTGTCCTGAGAACATCATCATCATCAATTAGACTCAGGGAACTTACACAGCTGGACCTCACTTTGTTTACCCTTAGTGTAGTAACATCAATAACCTCTCACATACCACAAAAGAGACCTCAACCTCCCAAACGAAGAAATTTGCTCGTATGTAAATACTTGGCACAGACAGAACGAGTGATACAAACTAATCACCAAAGATTCAACAAGGCTACACCTTTATGTGTTAAATATATACACATATAGGGTTAGTCATCATCATCAGTTGCCATCTCCACAACGAAGGTTGGCTGTAATGGATCTCCAACGTCTTCTGTTTCTTGTCTTGGTGGTGCACTCTGATAGACTCTTTCCTGTCCATCTCTTGATGTTATCTTCCCACTTATAGCGCTGTCTTCCCCTTGCACGTTTGCCTTCAACTCTCCCGTCTGTTATGGTCTTCTGCAAGGTGTTATGCCTTTTTATGTGGCCAAAGTATTTTAGCTGCCGAACTTTGACCTCCCTCATTAGTTCTCTTTTCATACCTAGATTTTCTAGGACCTCATTTGTTTTCATCTCTATCCATGAGATACGCCCCATTCTTCTATATATCCACATTTCAAGAGCCTCAATTCTGTCTTCCAAATGCTTATTCATCGTCCATGTTTCTGCACCATACAGAAATGCAGAATATATATAACACTTTATGATTCATGTTGTTGAATGTGGCTTTGGCCATTCCTATTCTCTTCTTGATTTCTGTTTCACATCTGCCATCTTCTGTTATTATATGACCAAGATATACGTAGCTCTTGACTTGTTCCAGGATTTTCCCATTTACGCTTATCTTTAATGTGGGTTTATCGTCTGTTTTGCTAATTATCATAGTTTTTTTTCTTCTTAATATTAATGTCGAGTCCATATTCATGACTTATACTGTTCACTTGCTTCACTAGTTCTTGTAACTCCTGTTCGCTTTCAGCTAACAACACGGTATCATCTGCATATCTAAGGTTGTTTATTGACCTTCCACTGATGTTCAGTCCTGGTATTTCCTGTATCTGTTTGAACATTTTTTCGGTGTATAAATTAAATAGGCAGGGGGACAGCACACAACCTTGTCTGACACCTCTTTTTATGTCAATGTATGATGAATAATTCCTTCCAGATCTTACTGTGGCAATTTGCTCCCAATAAAGGTTACTGAGTATTCTTATATCTTTTCCATCAATACCTATGTCTTTGAGGCATTCAATTATTTTCTCATGATGGACTCTGTTAAAAGCCTTCTTATAGTCAATGAAGCACATGTACATACTTTTTTGGACCTCTGTATATTTTTCTGCTAATATTCTTAGGCAAAATATTGCCTCTCTTGTTCCACTGTTACATCTAAAACCAAACTGTTCTTCTTGGATTTCGCTGTCTACCTTACTTTTTATTCTTTCCTGTATTATTTTGAGCAGTATCTTAATTACATGACTCATCATGCTGATTGTTCTGAAGTCTGAACATTCTGTTGCATTTGGTTTTTTGGGCAATGTTATAAAAACTGATGTCTTCATGTCGTGTAGTATATATCCTGTATTGTATATATCGTTGCATAGATCTGTGATTGTATCTATACCAAAGCTCTCCAGAGCTTCTATCATTTCAATTTTTATTTTATCCATGCCTGCTGATTTTCATTTTTGTATCATATGTATGGCATTCTCTACTTCTGATCTGAGAATGTTTGGGCCTTCATTAGAATCTGGTGATGGTTTTTTACTTCTGTTGTCATCAAATAGTTCTTTTACGTATTCTGCCCATCTGTTTGATATGTCTTTCTCATCAAGTAATATTACACCATTTTTGTTCTTGACACAGCTTCCTCCTTGTGGAAACCGCGACCTATTTGATAATTTCTTTATTTCTTCATGCATATCTCTTGTCATGTGCTTTGCTTCCAAGTCTTCTATTTCCTTGCATTTTGTTTCTATCCACCGTTCTTTTGCTTGTCTACACATAGTACGTATGTCATTGTCTATTGTTTTTTATTCTGGAGTGTTTTTTGCTTTCTTTCTTTCTGCCATTTTATTCAAGATGTCATCTGTCATCCAAATTTGATTTTTCTTAGACTCCCTTTTTAGGTAAATTTGCATTTGCTGATTGTATGCTTGTTTTTAAGCATTCCCATTTTGCGGTTACTTTTTCTTCTGGGTTTTCTCTTCTATACTGCTCCATGCTTTCTGTCAATAACTGTTGATATTTATTTTTGACGTCGATTAAATATTTCTGTTTTATATCTGGTTGTTTCAGCGCTGATATTTCTATCTGTGGTTCCTCATGTCTTCTGTTTCCTGCTCTTTTCAGCTTTATATTTACTTTGATGACGACTGGATTGTGATCTGAATTTATTTCGGCGCCAGGATGTGTCTTTGCACATGTGACACTGTTCTTAAATCTATGTTTTATCATGATATAGTCAATTTGATTTCTTGTTACATCTCCTGGGCTTTTCCATGTGTATAATTTCCTTGGGTGGTGTTCAAAAAAGGTGTTACATATGACCAGCTGGTTTTCTTCACAGAACTGGATAAGTCTGTCTCCTCTATCATTTCTTGTCCCTAATCCATACTGTCCTACTATTTTCTTGTATTTTCCTTTTCCTACTTTTGCATTCATATCACCCATTACTATCAGCACATCTGTAGATTTGACTGGTTTAAGTGTGTGTTGTAGCTCTTCATAGTATTCTTCTATTTCTTCCTCGCTGTGATCTTTAGTTGGTGCATAAGTTTGTAAGATTGATATGTCGAATGGCTTTGCTCTCATCTTTAGTAACATCATTCTGTCGTTGCGTGTCCAGTATTCACATACGTATTTTTCTAACTCCTTCTTTATAAACATTCCTACCCCTCTTTCATGTTTTTCTCCTCCTGAGTGTATAAGCGTGTACTGGTCTCTTGTTATGTAGCCTGTATCCAATAGTCTTGCCTCTGCAACTCCCAGTATATCGAGTTTCATGTCTGTTGCCTCTAATATAAGATTGTCAAGCTTTCCTTCTCCGTTTAGAGTTCTAACGTTCCATGTTCCTATTTTTAGGCTTCTCCTACTAGTTTTTAGGTGGTCTTTCTCAGAATGCTCCCTTTCAACAGAATGTAAGGAACACTCGTCCTTATAGGGTTAGTAGGAGGTTGGACAAGAATGATTATAAAAGGTAATTAACACACCTAGAAAAACCTGCTGATAGCGGGACAAAGCAGTCCTTATTATAGAATCCCCAGGGGAAGGTAGGAATAGAGGGACCGAAAAAGACCCGGAGACAGGAATTGGTGTTGTCACACGAAAAGAAGAAAGATGACATAGATGTATTTTAACAGATAGCACAGGATGCGAAACCTTGACCGGAATTTATTGAAGGACTATACTCTATAGTGTGCTAGGGGAGCACTGAATGAATGCATATATTAATTTTGACACCCCCCCACCCCCCGAAATTATGTTGTAACATCATCATCATCATTCCTTTTCGTTCCCTGTGGATCATAGGGCAGAAACAGTTGCTCTCCATCGATTTCTATTCTGGGCTGTCTTTTTCAGCTGTGCCTAAATCATTCCAATTTCCCTAGCCTCCTCTTCAACAGTTCTTCTCTAAGTTCTCTTTGGCCTCCCCACTCTTCTTTTCCCCTGTGAGTTCCAGTCATTTCTGGCTATGCTTGATTTTTCTCTTCTGAGTGTATGTCCTATTCATCTCCACTTTCTTACCTTAATTTATGTCTGTATTGGCTGTTGTCCGCATCTTTTCCTTAGCTCTATATTTATTATTACATCTGGCCATCTTATATATAAACAACTGTCTGTAGCGTGGCGGTGATACTCTTTGAGACATGCCATGTCTCTGAGCCATACAGCAAGACTGACTTCACATTTGAGTTAAAGATTCTAAATTTGTTCTCTCTGGATATAGGTGAGGAGTTCCGTATTGGTCGAAGGACATTAAAAGCTCATCTGGCTTTATTTATCTTTGAGCAGACGTCACCAGCTGTTCCCTCTCATTTGTCCATGTTACTCCCCAGATATGCAAAGCTTTCTACTTCTTCAATGACTTGATCATTGATCTTCCCCGAGTCCATCTGCCTACTATTTATTCTCATTTCCTTTGTTTTATTTACATGTATGTGTAGTCCAATCTTTGCTGCTTCTGTTACTAATCTTTTTGTTTTCTCCTGCATACCTTTGTCGTAGATTTTAGATAGGTATTTAAGATATATTTTGGTCCCGCCTGAATAGAACTGAAAAAAGGTGGTACTCAGTGAGAGGTAAGGTAAAGAAATAGATTTCACGAGGGAAATGGTGAAAGGTAGAGTCTGTCCCTGGATTGAGAAGATACTCTAGTCCAGCCTATCTCTACAACAGAAATGTGTTGATCAGACAGTATATCTCTCTCTATATATTACTATACATCAACCACTCACATACACACACACAGATAAGTGATGACAATTAGACGCACAAAGGTGAAACTATATTTATGGAATAGGGATATTGGAACGAGCTGACCGACACAGGTAATAAGTTTTATGTTAACGTTTATTTATCATAAAGAAACTTCACAAAATTTATTATAAAAAAATTATCAGAATATATAAATCATAGGTTACAGAATTAATAAAGAAATACACATATAAGTGCAATCCCCTCTGTTGAGACAAGTTCCCACAAGAAGAAGTTAATTAACCCCCAAAAGGTCAAAAGATTAGTACTATGGTACAGAATTTTTCTATACTGTAAAGAACAGAGTTTCTAGTTTATCTATTCTGAAATGAACAGTATTAGCAAACATAAGAAGAAAATAACAACAACAAAGTGAGTATATTAGTTATACAATATAAGAATTATTCATCCCTGCTTTCTCTCGCTCTGACAAACATGTGATCACATTTTCATTCTCGCTTACCAAATAAGTGTTGATAACAGCTTGAACATATCTCCATGCTCCAGGTAACAGATTCAGTGTCGGTTCTTTTGGCAAAGTAAGCCTCAGTTCCTCAAATGACTGATTAATACTATTATTTGGTGAACGCTTACTTTGTTACTTATTATTATTGACTCTGTTCATGTCACAGCAATTAGTCCAGGTATGAAACACAACTTCGAGATCAAATGTCACAGTGTAGAGTAGCTTGAAAATATTCGATAGTTAAATAGAATGTCAGGTAGATAAATCTTTTCTGGGTAAATCCTCGCCACAACACAGTGATCGGTAGTTGGAAATGTTAAATTTTATAACTTCGCCACAGCGCGCTGAATGTACATAAAATTGGAAAAGAGATCTGGGTCGCTAAATATCCAGTTATTGTTATTCTTAGTGTCATATATTTGTCCGCTCTCTCTCTCTCTCAAAGTGAAACAGGAGGCCAACCCGGTCAACCTTGGAGACCCGATATATTTTACATAAGAATGTTTCTTCTTGTATTTGTTGGACTAGACTTAGACCCTTTGCTCAGATTAAGGTGCAGGCCGCTGGTAGGTTTTGGGTTGTGACTCGTACGCAACACAAAATGACTATCTCCAATCGGAAAAAAAACTAAGAAATTCCACTGTTATAATGGATCTAGAATATCGAAGCTGGACGTCTGAAAATTTGTGGGTACTAGATAAACTGAGTTTGAAAGCTGAAAAAAAAAAAAAAATATATATATATATATATATATATATATATATATATATATATATATATATATATATATATATATATATATATATATATATATATATATATATATATATATATATATATATGAAATAGACAAGAAGTCGCTGACCAGCGTGAGACCTAACACCTTTGGAGAATTCCGTGGTCAAATTCTAAATGAAAGCTAAATGTGCCACTTTCGCCGCTCTCTAGACGTGGTCCCACAGCAAATCGTCTCTTTGATCACGTCTCTGTCGTAGATTTTTGATAGGAGCATTAAGACTTGGGTTGGTCCCTTCTGAATAGGTTGGAATGAGTTATAGTCACAGTGTGAGGTAGAAATACAAAATAGATTTCCACGAGTGAGGTGGCAGAATTGTGATAGAGGCTGTCTCTGAGAGCGAGAAATTTCTCTCTCTCTCTCACCTATCTTCTACGACAGATCTAGAGTAGTCAGACAGTCTAACACATATACATTAAATATATATATTTATCCACTCACGTGCACGCCCATTCAAGTGACGACAGGTAGACACACAGACGTGGGAAACTATAACAAATGATTATATAGATATTTAGAACGAGCTGACCAACACGCTGATTAATTTATTGTTAAGTTTATTTATCATTGTAAACTTACGTCACAACCTGTAAAATTACATCAAAAAGCATATACAAAAATCATAAAAAAATCAAGGAATGCTACAAGAACTGATAGACCCACTGTTAGGATCTTCCCTCGATGGATAGCCCACAGTCCCGTTAGGAGAAAGATGATAGCACAAAGAGTCCCAGATACACATGATTGAGTCTAAGAGTTTCCCCCCGTTTAAGGTATGAACAGACCTGATACTATAATCTAGTTTAAGGGAAAATATTGTTAGCAAAAAAAACTAGCATGAAGAAAGTTATGACAGCAAATAGGTGCCAAAATACAACGGTAAAATAACACTCAGACCTGCGTTCACTCTATTCATTCAGCCGTGGCCACGTGCGCACATTTATACTTACAGCTTTGATCGCTGCCTCTGGGAACATAATAAATTCTAGGACCTTCACACAGACCCGTAAATGCAGTCTTGACCAAGAAATCCCAAGTTCCAAAAAGACGTACTGAATTCTCTGTCTCAGGGAACGATTCCTTGGGTGTTCTTATTTTTCAGATGTCTGTTTAAGTCACATAAAATTTGGCAAGGCACGAAAGTTAGCAGAGCACAGTGTCACTAGCGTAGGTTTCTAGAAATGAAGAATGTCAGGTCGGGTGCCTTATCTCAGTATATGACTATATTTGGTCACCACACTACTAGTCAAAACTCTGTCGGAATGTTACTGATATTTTGCTTGCCACAACGGGCTGAACTGTACTTAAGTGTTATTCTGGAAGAATTAAATCTGGCGCGATAGGCCTTTTACTTCATTTAACTGTTACAGTTCATGTAATGAAAGTGCTTAAGTTCTTCACAGATAATGTTCACGTACTAGAACGCTGGCAAAGTTTGGGTACCACAGTATTCACTGAATAAAGAAAAACACATATGAAATATTTTACATATTATGTACTCAATATAACTTACATTTTAAAACTGCAAGCGTATAGCTTGACTTATCATTTAAAACTTCCCGTGAAATAAGTTATATATAACAATCAATCATCATGAATTAGGAATACCTACGGATTCCGTCAACACTCATGAGGCATCTAGCATTTATAAGTTAGTTTAGAAAAATTATTCTCGTCTGATTATTTAGCAGTTAAAGTTAATTCCTTATGGCTACCTGGCTTTAAGCTAGAAATTAAACTTTATTCTGTTTTCCACTGTAACTCATCAGCTAGAGAAATCTAACCAACTTATAAATTATTCACTCTGCACACAAGAACTCGGGAAATAAAATAAGCGATTTAACACTTAATCACTTCACAAAATATTAGATACTTAATATAATATATTACCTCCAACCAGAATTACAGGCGATCGCACAAACTTAGAATTATATGCTTATATTTATTGGTAGTCTAGAAGTTCGGCAAAATTGTTGCCAAGAACAAACTAAGACTTCGCTATACAGCTTATTCTCTTCGCACGAAACGTCCTGTCTACTGCGAATTCAGGAGCAAGAATGAAAATCTAGTTTCAAACTCTGGTTAGTATCTTAAACCAGACAAAGATGAGCGCTATTTCCAAAACCACGCAGTGGTCTCCCCTTCTCTTAACACCTCCTGTCTTCTTAGACGCATGACGTAACTGCCATCGGTGCGCCTTCACACTTACATCTAACTATTCTCATTACTGAGCGAGGTGTGAGTGGCAGATCACACTTTTCGCTGAGAAAGGTAACCGAGAAACTACGTGTCAGGTGGAATTTCCAGACAACTGTCTCGTACCGTGTCGTAGAGATGTCAGTTATCGCGCCTTACCTAAGCGCTCAGCCGATGCGACTCGGTGTGGCAGGTGAAAAATGCAGACGATATCTCGCCTATAAGTCTGGCGAAAGCGAATATTCACAGTTTACGTCTACAACGCAATAACCTCCCGAGCCTGGTATCTGTAATAACCTCACTAGTGCGTTTCTAAATGAAAAACTAAACCCGGCGAAAGTTAGAATGGGAAAATAGTAATATATATTGTCGCAAACGTACGAATGCGAAAAAACACAGTAAAAGGATAAAAATGATAATAAAATAGAGGATACGGGTGAAAGAAAAAAAGAAGAGGATATAGGCAATTTATAGATCATAAATGTCTACATGACAGTCTCGTCCGCAGCTTAATTACATTCCGAACAAACGGATGAGGGGGTTACTGTAATTATCTCCCCCTGACCAATGTAACTAACAAAAGCACGACTTTTGAATAATCGCCCTTGATTTTCTTCATAAGCTTATCTCCCCTTGTTCTCACTACGTGCATCATAGTCTGTTGTAAACATTACTAGTGCCTGATAGACATAGAGAAAAGAAAAAAATAGGCGTGGCTACAATTATGAATTTGACAGATATAAAAGTACGAAGGTTCTGTATTAACAAAACGGAAGCAAGGTGGAAGCAAAAACGTGTGGGTATGTAATCTATTTACATAATCTCTGTCACAACCTTACTGTCTATGGGATAGAAGGCACAAATCATCTGCAAAGTCTAGATCCTCCAGTTGTTTGTTAAATGTCCACGGTATTCCAGTTTCCTCTCCCTCTGTTGCCTGTCTCATAACCCAGTCTATGACCATGAGAAAAATTGTTGGTGATAGCAGACATCCCTGTCTGACCCCACTGTGTACTGTGAAGGGCTCTGATAGTTTTCCCTTGTGTACTACTTTGCATGAGGCCTCCTGATAGAAATCTTGGATGATTTTAATGAATTTCTCTGGGATTCCATAATGTCTCAGGATTTTCCATATCACAGTACGGTTTATACTGTCGAAAACTTTTTCGAAGTCCACAAAAATTTATATACAAGGGGGTCTGCCACTCATTTGATTGTTCTATGATGATTCTGAGTGTTGCTATCTGGTATGTACATTATCTTCCTGCACGAAACCTTGGCTGTTCCTCTCTGAGTTTGCCATCCACCGCCTTCTTAATACGGTCAAACAAAACTCTGGTCAAAATTATTCAAGCCACTGCTAGTAGTGCTATACCCCTCCAGTTGCTACATGCAGTCAAGTTTCCTTTCTTTGGCAGCTTGATAATGTGGCCTTCCTTCCAGCTCTTTGGGATGGCCTCTTTTTCCCAGATTTTCTTGAAGAGCTGGTGCAGCAACTCTGTAGTGTATGGTATATCTGCCTTCAGGACTTCTGGTGGTTTTTCATCTGGACCTGCGGCCTTCCCATTTTTCAGCTGTTTTATTGCTCGAGAGATCTCTTGTTTAGTGGGTGGGTTCATGTGGCACTGTAGTGACTCTTCTGCTGGTTCTATGATGGGTTGCTGTATTGGTTGGTTTCGGTTTAGGATTTCCTTAAAATATTCAGCCCATCTGGCCCTTCGTTTCTCTTCATTGCTAATGTTGAAACAGCTACTGCATAATTCTGGCATCAGCGAAGTTTACAGAATTGGCTATTTGTTACACGCAGTAAATTTAACAACCGGCTATTTATTACAAGCTGTCAAGTTAATATAACCTGTTATTTGTTACAGGCAGCAAAGTTAATATAACCAATTTTAGGTAACGGACAACAAAGTTAATATTACTGCTCACTTTTTACGTGTAGCAACTTTAATATAACCGGTTACTTGTTACAGGCAACAAAATTAACATAACCTGCTATTTGTTACTGGCAGCAAAGTTAACATAACCATCTATTTGCTACGAACAGCAATGTTAACATAACATTTATATCTTAAGGGCAGCAAAGTTACACAACCAGCCACTTGTTACGATAAAATGTTCTTTGAAAGGATAGAGGAAAAAAAAAAAAACTAACTTCCCAGCTTCGAATCAAATTCTCCAGTGTCTGTCAAGAAATCTCACTCAAATAATGCGTCTGCCGCAGCTTGAAGAAGTTCCTACTCGACCGGTCATTTGCCGCCACAGTTACTTGGGTCATACACGCGAAGGCAAAATTCGTAATTTCAGTTAAGGAGAAAGGAGCACAAAAAAGGTCTTCATACAATCTTTTCCAGATGTTAACAGCCATTGAATTTCCCAGAGACAGGAAGAGGCGATCACTGAAATGGAAGGAAACAGTAACCTGCTGAATGCTATTTGGCGAGTCAGTCTTCCTCATGAGTTGATAGTTTTAAATACTCAATTTTGGTTGTTAGATTATTATTATTTCTATTTAAGTTTTGATGTAGTTCGATTTTACAGTGTAGCAAATTAATAAAGGGTCTATATTAAAAATATATGCAACAAATTAAGGGACGAAGTTGAAGGGTAGGGAAAATTATTTGAGAGGGTTGGAAGGAGTGGCGCAGAGAGAGAGAGAGAGAGAGAGAGAGAGAGAGAGAGAGAGAGAGAGAGAGAGAGAGAGAGAGAGAGAGAGAGAGAGAGAGAGAAGGTTAGTGGAAGCATGCAATCTATGAGCTATGGATTCAATGTAATAAAGGCATAGATGTGCCCTTTACATTATACAAAAAATAAATTGTTGTGTATGTGTATCTTTGTGATTTGACATTACAGGGCACTCACATTGTATGTATCTGTATGTGTGACTGACATTATAGGGTATTTAGATTGTCTGTATGAATTTGTGATCTGATTGTACGGGCATTTAATCTTTCTGTATGACTCTGTGTGACGGACATTACAAGGCGTGTGTAGATGTTCTGTAATGCCTCTGTGTGACGGACGATCCAAGGCATTTAGATTTTCTGTGTCTCGTTCTCTGTGATCGGATATTACAAGGCACTTAGATATTGTGTATCTGTATGTATAATCTGGCATTACAGGGCACTTACATTTTCTGCATGCCTCTGTGTGAAAATACAGTGTACTAATATTGTCCGTACATGTCTCTGTGTGGTTCAGTTGTAGAGCACTGAAGTTTTGCTGCAGATATTTTGATGTGATTGACATTTGAGGGTGTTAAGATTGTCCCATGTGTGATTTGACATCACAGAGGGCTAAGAATGTTCATGCGTGATTTGACATCACAGAGTGATAAGAAAGTTCATGTGTGTTTTAACATTAGGTTGTAGTCATATTTTTGAATTTTCCATATTATGATGTGACATTGAGAGAGTTAAGATTTTTCATTGTTCACTGTGTAATTTATCATTTTAGGTCACCCAGATATCTAATCAGACCGAAAGGTCTTTTGTATTTGGACACGCGCCCTAATATAACGACTAGGTTGGTGGGGGCAAGCGTTTCGTTCGTTGCCCTCGTCAGTGTGCAGGCGAACGCTGCCCTGAAGAGACCGTGTGTGGTCCCGGGTGTCGGGTCCACCCAGTCCAGATGGGGTAGAGCTGTGTGACCGTCCAGATGGCGTCTTTTCGGCAGACCGGTAAACGCGGTGGCTTCGCCACCGCAGCACGTCCCCGGGCGGATAGGGGTGGTGGCTGTGGCACTAGAGCCCCCTAGGGGCAAGGTACACACGCCTAAGCAGTTTAACAAAGCCCATAACTGGCAGTTGACTGACCGCCTCAGAAGCCCTAATCGGTGGTTGTCTCGGTGATCGTCTGGGAGCTATGACCTTCTCTGCAGGGTAGGGAGGCTCAAACCTCTTGACAGCGCACGCACGCCATAGTTGGCCTGGTGTAGAATGTTGATGAGTCTAGGAACTCCCTGGGGTTGCAAGAAAGCTCTGCATAACGAACCCTCTGTGGATGGGAAGGAGCTATGATGCTGATTAGCTTCTGACCGGGTTGGTAGGAAAGTCCACAGACACCCCAGCATTACAGTGCCAAAGGGCTTTGTTCCCATGGCCGCTGGATACGTCAACAACAACAACAACAACAACGACTAGGTTGAACGGGACGCGCCTCGCCAAAACGAGGCCCAAAATTTTTTTTAAGTAACCCAGATTTTCTATATTTAACTATGTTGACGTGGCATTACAGGGTGCTCAGATTTTTCCATTTTCCACTGTGTGACGTGACATTAGAGGGGCTCAGGTTTCCTATATATCTCAATGTGATTTCACAACATAGGTCGTTCAGACTTTCCCGTATTCCACTGGGTGATGTGACATAACAAGGCATGAAGATATTCCATTATGTAGTTTGACATAAGAGAGCGTCAAAATATTCCATATCTCACATTTTATTTTGACATAAGAGGGTATCGAAATATTCCATATTTCACTTTGTATTTTGACATAAGAGGGCGTCAAAATATTCCATATTTCACTTTGTATTTTGACATAAGAGAGCGTCCAAATGTTCCATATTCCAGTTTGTATTTTGACAAAATAGGGCGTCACAATATTTGATATTCCACTATGTATAGTGATATACCAGGGGGTCAAGATGTTCTATTTTCCAATATGTATTTTGATATAAGATGGAATCAAAATGTTCCATATTCCACTATGTAAAGTGATATACCAGGGCACTAAGATGTTCCATATTCCATTTGTATAGTGATACACCATGACGTCAAGATGTTCTATATTCCACTATGTATTTTTAAATAAGAGGGCGTCAAAATGTTCCATAATCTACTATGTATAGTGATGTACCAGGGCTTCAAGATGTTCTATATTCTACAAGGTATTTTGACTTACGAGGGCGTAAAAATGTTCCATATTCCACTATGTATAGTGATATACCCGGGCGTCAAAATGTTTCATATTCCACTATGTATAGTCATATACCAGGGCGTAAACATGTTCCATATTCCACTATGTATAGTGATATACCAGAGCGTCAAGATGTTCTATATTCTACTAGTCATTTTGACTGACGAGGGCGTAAAAATGTTCCATATCCAACTTTGTATAGTGATTTACCAGGGCGTCAAAATGTTCCATATTCCACTATGTATAGTCATATACCAGGGCGTCAAAATGTTCTATATTATAATATGTATTTTGGCATAAGAGGGCGTCAAGATGTTCCATAGTGTACTACGCATGCTCCACCTTTGTCAATGTTGCTACAAACATATAAGTAGACATCACGTGGGGAATGTTTCAGGTTTAGCCAGGTTGTATGATCAGGTCAATAGTTTGAACGATATTAACACCAGGTGACTAAATGTTTGAAGAACCACTGTGATTTAAACATAAATCAAAAACATACATAGATGTCTCAGCACTTCAGGAGCTGATACTGTCCTAGTCTTGCAGCAGAGCGCAGCAATGAGAGCTGACAGACTAGCCTCGAGAGCATCAATAGTGAGGATACTGGATTTGGATAAAGGAGAGATAATAAATGATTGCCTGTCTTCAAGACTTCTTGAAGATCTATGTAACACGTGGTGCTTTCATCGCGTTTATTTTTATGAAATAGCTTTTTCTATTATAATAAATAAATCTTTATTACTCTTTATCTCTTCCAACATCTTTCTTATGTTATTTTCTGTCTCATTTTACTCATTCATCATTGTTAAAGTAATATGTCTTAATCACGGTTTATACGCATGTATGACGTAACACTCCTTTGATTTATTTCCCCACCTTGCGCTATCTTTCGGAACCCACATTGCCTCGTTAGAATCTTGGTTAACGCACCTGGCCACATTAGACGAGTATTGTTTACATTGAGAGATGCCCAGCTCGGTAATAAAGATAAGTCTTTTTATGGCTAATCCGCTGTTTACACAAAACGACGGTCTTCACCCTGCGACACAATAGCACGGTGCGACAAAGGATTCGTAAAGCCAGCATACTGAGTACCGAGCGAGATATGGAACAAGGAGATTACCGCATTGGGCGGCCAATCCAAAAGCATGATCTGTCTCGCAAAACGAACTCGTAGCACGGAATTGAAGAGTTGGTTGCGAGAGCACCCCCACTTTAGTGATTGACGTGGATTTCGTACAGCAAAGCATTATAGTGCAAGGTGGACACCTCGCTATTGGACTGAAGGCGTAGTCAGACCAACAGGCGACGACATTTGACACATTAGACAACCAGAACTATAACGATATATTTGCCAGAACGGCAGTACTGAGTTTCAAAAATCGCGGTGCATAAGTTATCCCTACCTTATAGCCTATGTACAGCTTTTTCTAATTTTTAATTCCTGTGTGGATATCTGATTCATATCTGTGGAGTGTAATTTTAAAGTGTTCTTAGGGAATTTGTGAAGGGAAAAGGAGTCCAGCAGAAGTCTGAGTCTACGAATTAAGTGTTTGGCATCTAAGAAGAAAAAAGCTTGTAAAGCCTACGTCTGGATAACAGATTTCACAATAAAGGACATTTTACACTACCTAAGTTACAAGGAAGTCTCGCCTGTATGTGTAAACGTTGTTAGCGCAGCATTTTATTAGCCTGCTTATCAAGTGCTCATAAGTTGATTCCATATCAATATGTCAAGTTCAACTCACTCTAAAGCTTCCAACTTGAGTAAAGCTAAAGCACGCGCAAGTTGATTCTCATATTTATATCAATTTCAACTCCCTTAAAATCGTATTATGTGAGTCAAGAGTACATACTCAAGTTGATGAGTCTACCTACGAAGATCATTTAGTCAAAAGTTGATTCGCCAAGATATCAAGCTGAAAACACCAAGTGCAGCTAGTCACTACTTCAGTTCATGAAGTAAATTAATCTACTTTCATCGTATATCGCACGACGTAAATTCATTCAGACCAGCTTCATTGCACGAGACTCACGCGTTACCAGAAGATCATTGTGTGAAGAGCTCCAGTCTAGTCGGTGCCTTTTCAAGATCAAATAGCAGACATTTTCCTGATACAACGGTCAGCGGTTTATAACGCTAGAGAGATTTCCAAATATTGATGGACAGTATATCTTCCAAGTTCTCATTATTACAAAGGTTTCCACCAGTACGTCCTCGTCTTGGAGATAACCCACACAACATACCATACACCTACATTGGACAGTCTACGCATACATGTGAATAATAATACAGCAGAGGAGTATTGAGACACAGACAGTGTAGCTTGGACATCAGTGTGGTAACACTTAATATATCACATCATCATTTCACTATTCACATAGGTTCACTATCTTATTTAACTAACTACATTATTTATATCTCATTTGTGTGTGTGTGAATTGTCTTTCACCCTCATCACTTTTTAATTTCTACTAACCCTATATGTGTAAATATTTAATTAATAAACTCAATAACCATTTTGATCATTATCTAGTTCGTTAATGTATCACTCGTGCTGTCGGTGTTAAATGTTTACCTATATCTAAAATTCTGCATTTAGATGAGGTTGGGAGCTCTTTCTTTATCGAGATATAAGGGCAAAAGCTAAGATCGTGGGGAAATAGAACACTTTCCATAATTTACTAGAAAACACTATCTAGTGGAGAGCATTCGCATTCTCTTCTTCTTGTCCTTATCTCGAATAGGTCTCTGTTACCTATTGTACTTTCTGGTAGGGGTGACTTATGCGAATGTTTTGTGTGGGCCGTCGCTTCGTTATAAAAATGAAGACAGGACAAAACGCAACGGTAACGACGGGGTCGTAAGGCTGACCAACTGGTAAATAATAAATCCTGGACCCTTGGTTGGATATGCATGACGAGACGATTTATTATAATACCACGTTGACATCATTGACAGGAACAGTTCATAATATAGTTTGACAGCAAATATGGTGGCCTATCTCATAATCGTCTTGGACTTTGATTGACTTCGACGGCCGTTACGATACGAAGGTCAGCGGAAGTTCTTTGGCCACTAAGTTGTATGATGCATGGATTTACGAAACAACCATGTTAAAAAGCATGAGCATAAATATATATTCAATGAAGATCTAACGACCTCTCCAAGCGTTGTATTGACACACTAACAATCGACACATGTGGTCGATTGAAGCTCTGCAATGACACTGTGCTGGAGGGTACTATATCTGAGGCGTGATATAATTATGAGCCGATTATGGCTGAAAATTCATAGTATAATCTTCTTGGCACGTCGGGCACAAGGAACAATATTATCATCTCACAGATGATCATACAATATCAAGTTCATGTCCTCTCTAGACTTGGGATAAGATCCTGGCCAAAATCACGTCTATTCGAGACGAAGGATATAATAATTTGCGTCAAGGACGTATGTTGAATAGCAACAAATCACCGCGACAAATCGCGTTATAACCATTCAATAATAGTGCACGGCCGTACGCAAATACTTAAACATACAATTAACTTAGATGCGCTCACACGTGCGTCTACAAAATACTAAACTCACATGTGAGGATCTCAAACATATTACTCCCCCTGTTAAAAGGACTTAACAGTCTCTTTCTTTTTACGAGCCAATTTCTGGAGATCTTCTTGATAACATTCCATAGGCCATCCTCAGCAACTACTACTGTTGTAGTTGCACCAATATACACTTACGACAGTATGTTTCAGGCACTCGTGAGAAATAAAGCAGTAGAAAATTAGACGACAGAAAAACAACAGAAGTGAGTGGCATACCGGAGAATCGAACCCAGGACCTTCCGAACGGCACCACCGCCTAGCTACAGAAGTGAATCACACTATCCTCCCTGCCAACTAGGCACCACTTTAATAGTGCTTCATATCACAAGTATGTCATTGTTCTCTAGGATCATATCGATACGTATTGAGATCGATTACTTGAAGGAAACATATTAGAAGAATCGAGCACATGTAGCTCTGGGGTGCAGACGGATACTGGCTAATCCGGGAAGTGAGTAGATCCAAAATAGTATATAAATAATGAGTTTCTACAGGGAAAAGGTTAATAGAGTTATCGATTTTGCCATAGTATGGTGAGGGGGCCACGAATACAATATCCAGCTATTGTAAAAGTGAAGCTTGATCATTTTTGCGTTGTTCTGGTTTCAAATAACGTAGTCTGTCGTTGTCATATAACATTCACATTAAATGATTGTTAATTCTCTAGCAGACACGTAGATTTGTCTCATATCGCTATCTGTTTAGCTGTCGGTCGGATTCGTTACATTTTTCTAGAAGACTACTGTTGCGTTCCATTTATGCATGTGTTTGAAATAATAAACATTGTGGTGTGCAAAAACAGATGCAACAACTAAATTACTGTTACGTGCCCTACCAGCTTGTCGACAACATCAATAGTTTTATTATTATTATTTTTTAAATGAAAGTCTAAAGTTTTGCATTTGAAACCAAAGAAACAATCGTATCAGCTTTTCTTGAAAGCACGGAAACGGCTCATATTACTATGTTTGAGTGCAAGCTATTTGCACTTCCATAAAACAAAGACTCAAGCCGTTTCAATTTTTGTTCCAAGTCGAAACATGGTCAAGTTTAGCGTTACAGGGTATTTTACTTTATTTGCATTCTAAGCTTAATCCTAACTCTAAATTGTAATGCTAAACCGATAGTCGTAACCGCGTTTCCGGTGTTATGTTTTCTTGTTGTAAATAATAAATGGCAACAAATATTAAAATAAATAAAGCGTCAGTACTTTAATTTGTTCCCCGTCTTTTTTGACGAGTTACTTCTTAGTTATTCACTAATTGTCTATGATTACCATCCATTGGAGAGGATCGGCTATATTAACTTTTTCTATCCTACAAAATTTTGTTAGCGTTATGATATGGTACGTTATTCACCCATTGTTTGCACTTTACACAATTTAAAAAAAAAAGACTTCAGAAAACTTACTTATTCCATTTAAGACATATAATAAATGCTCCAAAATTGTTTTAGTGTATTAACAACGATTTTTTTAAATTCAGGTATGGGACCATTTATCCTGCTTGCTTGGGTCTGACGATTGCGAATAAGGGGAGTATTTCGAATTTCGGATAGCCAAGTCTAAAATACGAAGATCATTACATTGCGTAAATTTGGCGTGCCAGCTGAGTCCATCCCTTTGTTTATGTCTACTTTCATTATCTGGCGTAGTGTCTTCCCGTGATCCATTAACTTAGGTAGATCACTATCACAGTAAAAATGTACTTCCTGTGATCTCTCATCAGCAAGTCGGTTAGAAAATATACAGGGAGAATACACAGATAATGAGAATAAATGCAGGATACGATAACAAGATTGTACTGACAGAAACACTACTACAAGATGTAGAATCATACTTGTGCGTTAGCAGCAATACAGGATGTCCATAGAAGATTGTACTGACAGAAACACTACTACAAGATGTACAATCATACTTGTGCGTTAGCAGCAATACAGGGTGTCCATAGAAGATTGTACTGACAGAAACACCACTACAAGATGTACAATCATACTTGTGCGTTAGCAGCAATACAGGGTGTCCATAGAAGATTGTACTGACAGAAACACTACTACAAGATGTACAATCATACTTGTGCGTTAGCAGCAATACAGGGTGTCCATAGAAGATTGTACTGACAGAAACACCACTACAAGATGTACAATCATACTTGTGCGTTAGCAGCAATACAGGGTGTCCATAGAAGATTGTACTGACAGAAACACTACTACAAGATGTAGAATCATACTTGTGCGTTAGCAGCAATACAGGGTGTCCATAGAAGATTGTACTGACAGAAAAACTACTACAAGATGTACAATCATACTTGTGCGTTACCAGCAATACAGGGTGTCCATAGAAGATTGTACTGACAGAAACACTACTACAAGATGTACAATCCTACATTTGTTTTAGCGGCAATACAGGGTGTCCATAGAAGATTGTACTGACAGAAACACTACTACAAGATGTAGAATCATACTTGTGCGTTAGCAGCAATACAGGATGTCCATAGAAGATTGTACTGACAGAAACACTACTACACGATGTACAATCATACATTTGTTTTAGCGGCAATACAGGGTGTCCATAGAAGATTGTACTGACAGAAAAACTACTACAAGATGTACAATCATACTTGTGCGTTAGCAGCAATACAGGGTGTCCATAGAAGACTGTACTGAAAGAAAAACTACTACAAGATGTACAATCATACTTGTGCGTTAGCAGCAATACAGGGTGTCCATAGAAGATTGTACTGAAAGAAAAACTACTACAAGATGTAGAATCATACTTGTGCGTTAGCAGCAATACAGGGTGTCCACAGAAGATTGTACTGACAGACACACTACTACAAGATGTACAATCATACTTGTGCGTTAGCAGCAATACAGGGTGTCCATAGAAGATTGTACTGACAGAAACACTACTACAAGATGTACAATCATACTTGTGCGTTAGCAGCAATACAGGGTGTCCATAGAAGATTGTACTGAAAGAAAAACTACTACAAGATGTAGAATCATACTTGTGCGGTAGCAGCAATACAGGGTGTCCATAGAAGATTGTACTGACAGAAACACTACTACAAGATGTACAATCATACTTGTGCGTTAGCAGCAATACAGGGTGTCAATAGAAGATTGTACAGACAGAAACACTACTACAAGATGTACAATCATACTTGTGCGTTAGCAGCAATACAGGGTGTCCATAGAAGATTGTACTGACAGAAACACTACTACAAGATGTACAATCATACATTTGTTTTAGCGGCAATACAGGGTGTCCATAGAAGATTGTACTGACAGAAACACTACTACAAGATGTAGAATCATACTTGTGCGTTAGCAGCAATACAGGATGTCCATAGAAGATTGTACTGACAGAAACACTACTACAAGATGTACAATCATACATTGGTTTTAGCGGCAATACAGGGTGTCCATAGAAGATTGTACTGACAGAAAAACTACTACAAGATGTACAATCATACTTGTGCGTTAGCAGCAATACAGGGTGTCCATAGAAGATTGTACTGACAGAAAAACTACTACAAGATGTAGAATCATACTTGTGCGTTAGCAGCAATACAGGGTGTCCATAGAAGATTGTACTGACAGAAAAACTACTACAAGATGTACAATCATACTTGTGCGTTAGCAGCAATACAGGGTGTCCATAGAAGATTGTACTGACAGAAAAACTACTACAAGATGTACAATCATACTTGTGCGTTAGCAGCAATACAGGGTGTCCATAGAAGATTGTACTGACAGAAAAACTACTACAAGATGTACAATCATACTTGTGCGTTAGCAGCAATACAGGGTGTCCATAGAAGATTGTACTGACAGAAAAACTACTACAAGATGTACAATCATACTTGTGCGTTAGCAGCAATACAGGGTGTCCATAGAAGATTGTACTGACAGAAAAACAACTACAAGATGTACAATCATACTTGTGCGTTAGCAGCAATACAGGGTGTCCATAGAAGATTGTACTGACAGAAAAAACTACTACAAGATGTACAATCATACTTGTGCGTTAGCAGCAATACAGGGTGTCCATAGAAGATTGTACTGACAGAAAAACTACTACAAGATGTACAATCATACTTGTGCGTTAGCAGCAATACAGGGTGTCCATAGAAGATTGTACTGACAGAAAAACTACTACAAGATGTACAATCATACTTGTGCGTTAGCAGCAATACAGGGTGTCCATAAAAGATTGTACTGAAAGAAACACTACTACAAGATGTACAATCATACTTGTGCGTTAGCAGCAATACAGGGTGTCCATAGAAGATTGTACTGACAGAAACTCTACTACAAGATGTAGAATCATACTTGTGCGTTAGCAGCAATACAGGGTGTCCATAGAAGATTGTACTGACAGAAAAACTACTACAAGATGTACAATCATACTTGTGCGTTAGCAGCAATACAGGGTGTCCATAGAAGATTGTACTGACAGAAACACTACTACAAGATGTAGAATCATACTTGTGCGTTAGCAGCAATACAGGGTGTCCATAGAAGATTGTACTGACAGAAAAACTACTACAAGATGTAGAATAATACTTGTGCGTTAGCAGCAATACAGGGTGTCCATAGAAGATTGTACTGATAGAAACACTACTACAAGATGTAGAATCATACTTGTGCGTTAGCAGCAATACAGGGTGTCCATAGAAGATTGTACTGACAGAAAAACTACTACAAGATGTAGAATCACACTTTTGCTTTAGCGGCAATACAGGGTGTCCATAGAAGATTGTACTGAAAGAAACACTACTACAAGATGTAGAATCATACTTGTGCGTTAGCAGCAATACAGGGTGTCCATAGAAGATTGTACTGACAGAAAAACTACTACAAGATGTAGAATCATACTTTTGCTTTAGCGGCAATACAGGGTGTCCATAGAAGATTGTACTGAAAGAAACACTACTACAAGATGTAGAATCATACTTGTGCGTTAGCAGCAATACAGCGTGTCCATAGAAGATTGTACTGAAAGAAAAACTAATACAAGATGTAGAATCATACTTGTGCGTTAGCAGCAATACAGGGTGTCCATAGAAGATTGTACTGACAGAAACACTACTACAAGATGTAGAATCATACATTTGCTTTAGCGGCAATACAGGGTGTCCATAGAAGATTGTACTGAAAGAAAAACTTCTACAAGATGTAGAATCATACTTGAGCGTTAGCGGCAATACAGGGTGTCCATAGAAGATTGTACTGACAGAAACACTACTACAAGATGTAGAATCATACATTTGCTTTAGCGGCAATACAGGGTGTCCATAGAAGATTGTACTGAAAGAAAAACTACTACAAGATGTAGAATCATACTTGTGCGTTAGCGGCAATACAGGGTGTCCATAGAAGATTGTACTGACAGACACACTACTACAAGATGTACAATCATACATTTGCTTTAGCGGCAATACATGGTGTCCATAGAAGATTGTACTGAAAGAAAAACTACTACAAGATGTAGAATCATACTTGTGCGTTAGCAGCAATACAGGGTGTCCATAGAAGATTGTACTGAAAGAAAAACTACTACAAGATGTAGAATCATACTTGTGCGTTAGCAGCAACACAGGGTGTCCATAGAAGATTGTACTGACAGAAACACTACTACAAGATGTACAATCATACTTGTGCGTTAGCAGCAATACAGGGTGTCCATAGAAGATTGTGCTGACAGAAAAACTACTACAAGATGTAGAATCATACATTTGTTTTAGCAGCAATACATGGTGTACATAGAAGATTGTACTGAAAGAAACACTACTACAAGATGTACAATCATACTTGTGCGTTAGCAGCAATACAGGGTGTCCATAGAAGATTGTACTGAAAGAAACACTACTCCAAGATGTAGAATCATACTTGTGCGTTAGCAGCAATACAGGGTGTTCATAGAAGATTGTACTGACAGAAACACTACTACAAGATGTAGAATCATACATTTGCTTTAGCGGCAATACAGGGTGTCCATAGAAGATTGTACTGAAAGAAAAACTACTACAAGATGTAGAATCATACTTGTGCGTTAGCGGCAATACAGGGTGTCCATAGAAGATTGTACTGAAAGAAACACTACTACAAGATGTACAATCATACTTGTGCGTTAGCAGCAATACAGGGTGTCCATAGAAGATTGTACTGAAAGAAACACTACTCCAAGATGTAGAATCATACTTGTGCGTTAGCAGCAATACAGGGTGTCCATAGAAGATTGTACTGACAGAAAAACTACTACAAGATGTACAATCATACTTGTGCGTTAGCAGCAATACAATTTGTCCATAGAAGATTGTACTGACAGAAAAACTACTACAAGATGTAGAATCATACTTGTGCGTTAGCAGCAATACAGGGTGTCCATAGAAGATTGTACTGAAAGAAAAACTACTACAAAAAACTACTACAATTGTATGTAGAATCATACTTGTGCGTTAGCAGCAATACAGGGTGTCCATAGAAGATTGTACTGACAGAAAAACTACTACAAGATGTAGAATCATACTTGTGCGTTAGCAGCAATACAGGGTGTCCATAGAAGATTGTACTGAAAGAAACACTACTACAAGATGTAGAATCATACTTGTGCGTTAGCAGCAATACAGGGTGTCCATAGAAGATTGTACTGACAGAAAAACTACTACAAGATGTAGAATCATACTTGTGCGTTAGCAGCAATACAGGGTGTCCATAGAAGATTGTACTGAAAGAAACACTACTACAAGATGTAGAATCATACTTGTGCGTTAGCAGCAATACAGGGTGTCCATAGAAGATTGTACTGAAAGAAACACTACTACAAGATGTAGAATCATACTTGTGCGTTAGCAGCAATACAGGGTATCCATAGAAGATTGTACTGAAAGAAACACTACTACAAGATGTAGAATCATACTTGTGCGTTAGCAGCAATACAGGGTGTCCATAGAAGATTGTACTGACAGAAAAACTACTACAAGATGTAGAATCATACTTGTGCGTTAGCAGCAATACAGGGTGTCCATAGAAGATTGTACTGAAAGAAACACTACTACAAGATGTACAATCATACTTGTGCGTTAGCAGCAATACAGGGTGTCCATAGAAGATTGTACTGACAGAAAAACTACTACAAGATGTAGAATCATACTTTTGCGTTAGCGGCAATACAGGGTGTCCATAAAAGATTGTACCCTTTTCAAAAAATTTATTCTCGGCCCCATGACGTGGTACGAAGATGCTTTCTATCACAAAAGTAAGTTAGTCTCTGCAAGTTTTTAAGCATACCTTACAAAGACTTAAAAAAAGTTCGCCTGCGCGCAGCGGGTATTTCAAGTGAAACTTTCGCAGTTGAGTTGCAACTGGTAATTGTTACATGTCTCTCAACGCACTGGTCAAGTAGGTGAAAAAAAAAGAAATAGGTATATTCTTTTTGAGTCTTTGTAAGGTATGCTTAAAAACGTGCAGAGATTATCTTACTTTTGTGATAGAAAGCATCATCGTACCACGTCATGGGGCCGAGAATAAACTTTTTGAAAAGGGTACAATCTTTTATGGACACCCTGTATAAGATACAGCTGGAGGGACAGACAATGATGTCAAAATAAGAATACAAAAACCCACAGAAGCTGCCATTGCTATGATACAACTTTGTCTATATGTTATGTTAACTCTACATATCTTTCATATTTAGACACACTTGCTTCTGTTTTCGTTATGTATTTTAGTTGTGCGTGCCATTTTGAAATGGTTATCTTCATGTGTAAACAAGGCTGAAATAAATCATGAACATGAACCAAAATCACGAGAAAGTATGCCTCTTCATCATCGACTGCTTTGAAAGCAGTTGTGCACTAGAGTTGTGCACTAGAGTTGTGCACTAGAGTTGTGCACTAGAGTTGTGGACTAGAGGTGTGCACTAGAGGTGTGCACTAGAGGTGTTACCATAAACAACGCGGAAACCAAATTAGTTACTTGGTGCATATATTAAATATTACACTTTGTGGGTTTTCGGTTTTGAGAACGTTCAGCGCACTTGATAGCCTGAGAAATGGTCCCATAACTGTATTATAAACTTTTTTTTTTTTACAATATATAAATAATAGACTCTTCAGTCATAACTGACTATGGGAATGCGCCCTGGGGTAACAGCCCTACGCTGCTGATGTTCCTGGTGTTCCTTTCGACGTTTTCTCCTCTCTTCTGCTTGCCTTAAGAGCTTCTTTTCGCACAATCTGAGGTAACGCCTTAGAGAGCATCGCCACTTGTGCGATCGACAGCTTCATCTTCCCAGTTTGCTGGATTTATGTCCAGTGTCATCTTGTCCGTCTTACGCACAACCTTGAACCTCGGCTACATCATATTTATGTATAATTACTAACGTTTTGAAAATATCATAATGCTCTACATTATTGTCTTGTAGACATTCTGCGCATTTTGGGTCCTCCATTTTAAAACACTGCATTCCGAGCTGTAGTCTGAGAAGTTTTTGTTTTTCACCTTTTATTACCGAGACTGTTTCATTCATTCATAACCCTCCACTCCCAAAGCAGCATAGGCCTTCAACAAACACATGCCAAGTCCTCCTGTCACGTGACATCATCTCAAGTTCTTTCCATGTTCTCCTCATCATTTTCCCCTCTATTTCCGGCTCTCTTCTCCGTGTGCTTCTTGGTCTACCTCTGGATCTCTTGCCCTGGGGGTTCCAGAACAAGGGCTGCCTTGTAATGCTATCAACAGGTTTCCTCAGTGTGTGTCCTATCCATCGCCATCGTCTTCTTCTCATCTCTTGTTCCACTGGCACTAGTCTAGTTCTTGTCATCAGTTCCACGTTGGTAACCTTGTCATACCATTTTAATCCCTCTATTCTACGCAAGCACCCATTTATGAAAGTCTGTAGCTTTTTGGTTGTTGTCTTTGTTGTTCTCCATGTTTCAGAGCCATACAATAGGACTGACTTCACGTGTGAGTTGAAGATTCTTATTTTCGTGTTGGATCCGATTTCTCTTGATCTCCATATATTTCCCAATGCAATGAAAGCTCCTCTTGCCTTTTGTATTCTTATTTTGATATCGCTGTCTGTCCCTCCAACTTTGTCTATATTACTGCCAAGATATGTTTACGATTCTACATCTTGTATTGGTTTTTCTTCGAGTTCAACCCTGTTATCATTACCTGCATTTATTCTCATTATTTTTGTCTTTTACCTGTGTATTTTCAGACCCAATTGCTGTGACCTCTCATCGAGTGTTTTCAATTTGTCCTGCATCTGATTACGGTTATGGGACAGAAGAGCCAAGTCATCAGCAAAATCCAGATCATCCACCTGCTTAGTCAGAGTCCACTGGATTCCATTTCTGTTGTGTGTTGTCGATGATCTTATAACCCAATCTATTGCCAGCAAGAAAAGAAATGGAGACAAGAGGCATCCCTGTCGCACTCCTGTTCTTATCCCAAACGGTTCTGTAAGCTGTCCTTCGTGAAGAACTCTGCATGTCATGTCTTCATATGTTTTCTTTATTAAATTAATAATCTTCATGGGAACTCCATAATGCCTCATCAATTTCCAAAGTGATTCTCTGTCTACACTGTTTATTTCCTTAGTTTCTTTGCGTTTCTTGTTGGAGCTTTTAGATTTCCATTCCATGTGTTACTATTCTTTAAATTAAGCTTTCATATCTGTGTTCTGCCTATACCATCTTTTATTCGGTTTTTAGCATATCTAATCTATCTTTCTTGGTTTCTTTATGTGGTTTTACGTTTCCATCAGTGCCAGAATGTGAAGAAAACCTGGCTAATAAAACTGAACATTCTCTTCATTAAAATAATGACCAATGATGTAGCAATATTAATTTATGCCTACCTGGGTTATTAACTGCACTGTAATGTAGCAATACAAACAATGCCTACTAATGTGGAAATTTCCGTACTTAATGTTCACAGAACTGCGTTAAAAAAGAGCGAGAAGCTAAATTAATGCATTCTGCCATGGCAAAAAATAAGTAATCAGTGATTAATAAAAATTAGGAGTTGCACAATAAACAACACAATACATTCTTTCAGTTCATTTCTCATTTGTAATCCTGTGATATACGGAGAGACAGAAATAAAGTAGTTTGACCATCTCACGAGAATGGAACCCGATCAGTTATCACTATGCGCCTACAACATTAGAACATCTGTTTTTAGGACATGAAGAAGACAAAGATGCAGATGGATAGACCAAACTGTGTTTGCAGCGAAACCATAGTATCGTACATTACCAAGATGAGATCAAGTGATAATTTTCAGACTAAGAACCGGCCATTACAGACTCAAATACCATCTGTACAACAAATTGAAAATTGGACAGACAGATATGTGTCCATGTAGGGAGGACAAACAAACAGTAGAACACGTACTTCCAAACCGCCAGCTCCATGAGAGGTGCAGGGTGGCAGTATGGCGTTATCCAACCCAATTGAGGGAGAAACTGTGTGGTGACGCAATAAGCCTGAGACGGACAGTCAGCTTTATAAAAGAGATAGATGTGGTTATTTAAGAGCAAACGAGGAAGAAGAAAAAGATAGACCGACCTGCAAATATCCTACAAAAACACAGGCTCACGTCAGTCGATCCAACACACTTTATTCAAGAACAAAAACATCGGCTCCTCATGCCGCTCCATGCAACAGTAGACCAAAAAACGTAAAAGGAAGTTAAGGTAAAGTAGATCCGGTGACACAATTTTCATCCTGCCACACTTTACACATGCCCGTCTAATTCCCGGGATCTCTGACGAGATAATAAAATAATAGGATTACCACTGTCATAGGCATGTGGAAGGAAGCTGCTAATATCAGCTTGGTGCATGAGGCTGGCAAACTCATCATGTCGAAGGAAGCGGCTAATATCAGCTTGGTGCATGAGGCTGGCAAACTCATCATGTCGAAGGAAGCGGCTAATATCAGCTTGGTGCATGAGGCTGGCAAACTCATCATGTCGAAGGAAGCGGCTAATGTCAGCTTGGTGCATGAGGCTGGCAAACTCATCATGTCGAAGGAAGCGGCTAATATCAGCTTGGTGCATGAGGCTGGCAAACTCATCATGTAAAATATATTGGACTGCTGGAGCATGTCAATACTTGGTACTGGCTTCCTGCGTGGAACCAGGTACACGGATAGTTGCATGATCCAGGTGAGCGGAAAGGGTATTGATGATGATGATGATGAGGATGATAGTGAGGAGGAGGATGATGAGGATGATGAGGATGATGATGAGGGTGATGATGAGGATGAGGATGATGATGATGATGATGATGATGATGATGATGATGATAATGATGATGAGGATGATTATTAGGATGAAGATGAGAATGATGAGGAGGATGATAATGAAGATGAGGAAGCTGATGTGGATGATAATGAGGATGATGACTGTACAAACACCCGCCAACCAGTCTCTTATTTCTGTAATTTCTTTAAATGTACATTATTTTTTTTCCACCAAATTTTTTTTACATTATATTTTTCCACCCCTCGCTCAATGTACTGTTTCCACCACTGACAAGGCTATAAAATATTTCCTTTCAAGTCCACATAATTTTGGAATGAGCAGTGACCTTACATACTCCAGGGATCATTTGTACTCTAAATTTACTGAAAGTATATTTGACTTGCTTCCGCTAATGCTTCTGATAGGCTTTCACATTCGTCACTTGTATGGCTTCCAAGGGAAGTTATGACTGGCAGGGCATATGCGAAGAACACTTACCAGGCTTCCACGTTGTCAACTTTTCCCCCCGAGATATCTTTCAACTACTGCTTTTAGTGCTTCAATTCTAGCTTTCAAATGTGACAATTTTCCCGTGGCCACGAAGTAATGATAAACATAACTGGTTCAAATATTTATAAAGAAAGAAATATTCAGTGTAGCTTTTCTGAAGGCAAGTTGAGGGAAATCACATTGAAGAAGTCGTATACTAGACCAGCGGTTCCCAAAATGTTTGGAACAAAGGAACATGAGGTACAAGGTAAATATAGTCTCATTGCAGAGACTGCCGTTAACGCTTAATTCCAAAGTTCAGCAATCTGAGTTGCGTTGATTCATCGAGTGCAGTGTGGGTTTCTACCAGGCAATCATTAATTGTTCATATTATCTCTCCCACGTCAAAATCCAATGTCTCCACTATACATGTTCTCGAGACTAGTCTGTCAGCTTTTTCATTTATTCTCGCACTTTTAATATGCAATGTCATCTATGTTCTTAGTCAGGGGTGTCTTTTGTCTGTAATTATAAGTATTTAGACCAGGGGTTCCCGGAGTGGGCGGTACAGCCACCCTGGGGGCATTGGGCGGATACGAGTGGGCAGTAAGGGAAACATTGGGCGGCATAGACGTTCTGCAGTGAGCTGGTGGTTGAGGATTTGACAGGTTAAATCCAACAATATTACTCACTATAACACATGTAAAATAGTTTTGATTATACAGGGTTCTGATGTGAGCACTTTAAAGGAAAAAGTAGCGGGAACAAATCTGAACCCACCACTCCTCCATAAGTTAGCTTGTCTCAGTTTCTCATACACTTTATAGCAGAGGTTCCAAACCTGGAGTCCGCGTACCAGGTTTGAAGGAGAATGTTTGATAATTAACTGTGCTATCTTATTCAAGTATTGCAGTGCTAGTAACAAATGTTGTGGATTGGAAAGACAACACCAATAAGGTGAGGACGAGATAGGAAAGATAGTTAGCTGAGTGATTATATTACTAGGATCATTAAGCAAGGCATCGTTTCATCTATTTTTGCCATCTTTAAGCTTTAACCAAAACTGATAATAAATTCTTACATAATCGTCTACTTCGAAAGCCAGTGTCAAGGATAACAAAACTCAAGTAGATCACTCGGTCAACCCTGAAGAGTGAGAAACTGACAACACAAATGAGGTGGTCAGCTCACTAAGATTTAATTAGCATCTTTTGGAAGATGACAGCCAGTGTTAAATAGTGTTTCCAGTTTAATGTGGGTGAGTGTTCACTGGCAAGGTGTTTCCGAATGTACTTTTCGCTGGCAGCTGATGAAATTAGATATCTGCAAGAGTGTCAAAAAGAACATCTTGGCTTCGTTGCACATTCAATTGTCTCAGTATTTCGGGGCTCTGGTGATAACGTGATATGAGTCATACGTTAATAAACAAGAGGAAACTTTCAACAGAACCAAGTGTAAAACTGACAATGCTATTTATAGTTTTTTAACGTAATGCAGGAACTTGGAGGGGAAGCTGGGAATGTGCTTTGGGAGCCAAGGGGGCGGTGACCCGAATAAGTTTGAGAAACACTGTTTAGACTGTTGACTCGCCCACTGCATATGTGGTTTATATGGACATTAAGTCCAAGCCTGTTCCTCATCATCACATTAGGGGTATCTCTCGTACAACCCTAGATTATACTTTACGTTGTGACCTAATCTCAAACAGACACAAGGTCTTTTATATTTCGACATGCACCCTAATATAACCGACCGGCTCTAGGTTGAACGTGGCCCGCCTCGCCGAAAACAGGCAACATGTTATTAAAAAAAAAACATTGTGACTTTAACAACGTGGGTATTCCTGGCCCATAATAGATTACAGAAAAGTCTCGGGTTACGGCGGTCTCAAGTTACGGCATTCCGCGATAAGATCAAGCCCGTAACATTCATTAATTATCAGTGCTGATTAAATTTCAATTACCATTTAACTGTCCCGTTCGTTACTTAAAAAACAAAGAAGAAAATATAGGTTCTCAATTTGCGAAGTTTCAACTGTTTTATTTTTTTCTGAAGTCAGCTATCATCGAAGCCAGAACGAGTGTGATTGTCCAAGACACGCAACTTTACATAGAAGTTAACTGCGATGACTTCACAGTGTTGCTAGAATTGCACGAACTACAACTCTAGCAATGGAGAACCGATGGAGATCCAAATTTTATAGCAGGAGCAAGCCAAAAGAGATATCGAAATTCCAGAACCAAAGCAGTTTTAAAGTTAAAGTACTATCTGATGCCTTTCGTCTGACCGAAGCAGGCGTGGAATAAACTTGAAGAACATGATCCTACTGCTCAAAGATTGACTATGATATTAGTGGGAATCGCCGAAGCTATACAGCGCTACAAAGAAATTTAAGGAAGAAAGAATAAAGAAAGTGTTTGTTCAGACTTCATTGCAGCACTTCTTCAAAAGAGATGACAAGCCACAAGTAACAATTACTTCAGCTCAGTAATGTGTCATCATTTAGTGAAACTGCCGAAGTTTGCGTATATGGTAGAGATATCACAATATTAACATTTTTATACTGAAAACGTTATGCTTTGAAATTCCCAGTATTCATTTATTCTTAACCAAAAAAAAAAAAAAAGCATGCAAAAAGCTCACAAGGCTGTGGACAGTATCTTTGATCAGGAATTCACTCTAGCTAAACAACTATCCAGTCTCCTAAAGACCAAACACAAACAAGCACCAGGGCCAGACCAGGTTACCAACGACATGATAGTTAAACTTGACGAACAGGGTCTACTGACGATCCTGGAGTTCATAAACAAGACGTGGAGAAGTAGCACTGTACCTACAGGATGGAAAACAGCTAACATTATCCCAATTATAAAAAAAGATAAACCACCAAGCGAAGTCAGTAGCTACCGACCCATCTCCCTGACTTCGTGCATTGGGAAAATGGCAGAACGTATGATAAATGCACGCCTCTACTGGTGGTTAGAGAAAGGGAAAGCCCTCCATCCTAACCAAGCAGGATTTAGAAGAGGAAGACAGACTGTTGACCAGGTAATCCGATTGGTGCAACAACAAATTGCTGATACTTTCCAGGATAAAAACCATGTGTCCGCAGTTTTCTGGCGACCTCAAGCAGGCATACGACCGGGTATGGAGAGATTGTTTTTATATCAAGATGCAGAAGATGGGCATAGAATGAAGAATGTTTCGTTGGATAAAATATGTCCTCACAAATCGAAACATTTTCACAACGTTCAATGGAACAACATCAGGGAAAAGAACAATCCAAGAAGGCTTCCCATAAGGCTCGGCCCTAAGCTGCACCCTTTTCCTCATATACACAAACGACCTGGCAGACCACCTTGAATTACTCAGGGCCATGTTTGCTGATGACCTAGACTTATAGGCAGAAGGGAAGTTCCTATTTCAACTGTGTCACAACGCTATTTTGTGGTCGCTTGCTTGTTAGTGACAAGGCAAGTCGGTCGTAAGCCAACGACAATAGGCGAACGACCGGGTCATGTGACCATCGGAATTGGATTAGTGATCGGACCGTCGTCTTGTGAGGACGAGATTCTATGCCAGCTTGACGCTGCCCATATTTTAGTGAATATCAGGGTAAAGTGCCCGCCAGATTAGTCTTATTGTGGTGATATTTATTGTAGGGAAGTGATTATTTGCTCAGTGATAATTTTTTTGTGTAAGCTGAGAATTGGTTGTACGTATTTTGATAGTCGTTAGTACTATGTTGGTTCGCTGCTACATGGAGCAGTGTTCACGGTAGGAGTTAGGTAGCCATATTGCCTGTTCTTGCGTATTAATATTATATGCTAATTTCCTGTGACGGCAGTTATTTATGTACTGGCATTTCATTAGGCCGTGTGTGGCCAAGTTGTGTTCTTGTTAATAAAAGGGATATTAGCTGTTCAGAAGCGTTAGTTCCTTGTGTCACCCATTGTTGTATAGTCATACCCTAGTGGACACGAGCTAGTTTATGTGTCGTAGTAAAATCTGTACAACAGTGGTAATGCTCTATTGGTGAGGGGTAGCCAGCTAGCACTCTCCCCCCCTCCCCCACCATAGTTAAATAGTGGTATGCGATAAACTGCAAAAGAAACTAAACCGTGCACTGGCTGCTCTAACTTCTTCTTCCTTCTTCCTCGTTCGTCCTGAAAAGGACGTTGGTTGCGCTGTGTCTGTTTACAGCGAAGCTGCGATAATAGCGCCTTTCGGCCGACACATCCGACTTCAGCAGGCATTTTTGGGACCGGGTTAGCCTTCCCACTTCGATCCCTAACTCTCTCAGCCAGATTGCAGTGATGCAGCCTGTTTCCAGGACCACCACTTGGAGGTGGAGTAGGGTCTTGGTCAGCTCTGGTTCGCTGACCCTGACGCAAGCAGTCAAGCTATGGGTCGCTTAATGCATTTATCACTGTTGGTGCATCTTCGGTCCCGCTGCTCTAACAACCTACTGTAGCTTGTGGAGAATGGTGATCAACACGAGTAAGACAGTCTACACTATATTCACATTCAGCAACAAAATAGTAAGAAGAGAACTAGATTTAAAACTTGATGATAAAAAGCTGACTAAAGAGAACAATCCGACTTATCTGGAGATACCGCCAGATACCAGACTCACATAAAAAACACATTTTGAGTCTCTAATTGCAAAGGCCACTAGAAAGCTGAAGCTCATAAAGCGATTGGCAAGCACTGATTGGGGAGCCAATCAGAGCACCCTATGACAACTGTACTTGGGATACCTGCGCTCAGTTATGGATTACTCTCTACCCCTGCAAGTCACTGCTAGCCCAACACTTAGACTGAAACTAGATCGCGTACAAAACCAGGCACTCAGATTCATCTGTGGAGGCTTGCGAACTACCCCGACCAGCGCATGCGAGATCTCCGCAAATGTGGAACCCCTAGAACCAAGGAACATAACACCAAACAAACAAACACCCAGCTAGTGCTAGGTGTTTGTTTGTTTGGTGTTATGTTCATTGGTTTATTTGTTTAATGTTTGCTTCAGTGTGCTCTTAGTCACTGAATGGGTTGTAAAAATAAATACAGCCCCTGCCTCAAGAATCAGAGTTTTATTGTTGTTCGGGTCGGTGCGAGTGTGAAAAGAGAGTGATACATATCACAACATCATCAGCATCATCATCTCGCCCACCCTATCACAAATGGCGTCGTTGGCAGGATAGGCAGAGACAGTGACACCGAGCAATCAGCAAACGAGCAAATATTGTATTGTAAACACCCAGCAGTGCATTCTACAGCAAGATGGCTAATGCGCATATGAAGGTAGTGCACGTGGAGGTGCCAGAGGTAAGGCTATTTGATGGAAAGGCAAATCCCACTTGGCAAGAGTTTGTGGAAGATGTAGAGGCCGTGTGGAAGATGGCGCCCTTTTGCGCAGAAGTCAAGCTAGACGTGATCTGGAACAACGTTACACCATGGGTCTCTAGGGAATTACGTATACGTGGCGGAGCCAAGGCCAGCCCTGAGCAGTTACTCAAGATAGTAGAAGAAGCCTACAGCGAGCAACCACCAGTCAGTGAGATGACCAGGAATTTCCAAGCCGTGAGTCAGGGGCCTAAGGAATGTTCTGTTTCCTGTGAAGTCAAAAAACCAGAGACACTAGTGCAGATAGCAAGTGTGAATGGATTGATGACGTCATTATATAAAAGATACCCTCAATTCTATCTAACATAAGAGACAACAGAGACTGATGACGTAATTCATAATTAACCTATAAAACAAAAGAAACTTAACATAGACACAAAAGACAGTTATAGGAAATGACGACAAGATGACGGTAACGTTGCTAGTGCAGTATCGATGACATATACATAAATGGTGCACAAATAATTGTAACCAGTGGTTTTAGCCAATAGATTCATTGGACTAAGGGACATCCGTTATGAAGACTAATGTTTAGCAGTCTTTAGCTACTGACCTTGCAACGAGATGGTCGTGATATTGAGACAGACCGATGTTGAAGTAGACTCAGATAGACTCAAGCTATTTTATCCCCTGACATTGGACAGTGTATTTCTTGCTTTGATGCAGAAATGGTATGAATTCGCTCGATGTGATATATGTCAATGACAAACAGTCATTTGTGTGTAAGATCGAACATTGTTAGAATAGTTTTTTGGAACTTATTATTTTGGAGATTAGCTCCCTAATTGTCTTCCACTCTCCCATCGTTCAAAATACACCAGCTTCTTAGTTGGTTTTGACGATGACATTCTGCATTACACAACAGCTACATACGAAACTGGAATAATACCAAATACTCTTTGGTACCAGTTTCCAACGTAATATAATAGAGTAGGACATTGTAATCTGCAACCGACACTATAATTATATGATCAAATCGTCTGTGAAAAATTGGAAGACTTGTAAAATAAAGTTATTGTTGGAACTTCTATCATGGATTAGTTCTGCATTCAGTTTGGATGATCTCTGATGAAAGAGTACTACATTATATGTCACACAAAGTCCAAGGAAACCGAATCAAATAAAAACCTGGGTCCCGTAAAATATCGAAGAGAATTTCTACCTCTGGTGAACCAAACCAGTACTCTCGTTTTATGACTCTTCAGAAACACTTATTAGAAGGAAAAAGAGAAAAGATAAAAATATAAAATAAACTTTACCCAGTATGTAAAACGGGTACATACTTAGAGGGCAAGATTGGGGCGCCCTGTCACATAGGAAGGGTAAATTGGAGCCGCGACAACCAGGATTCAGTGGACTGCTAGAAAATGACGCAACCGAACCCACACGTGGATAATTACATGGATGTTTTGCAAATGCAGCATAACCAACAACAGGCATTAATGATGCAGAACCTACAGCAAAATCAACCAGAAATGAATGCACATCAAATACCACTTCCAGTGGATCCAAATGAAACAAACCTAATGGCATTACGAAACATGACTGACACTCTTCAGCGTGTTGACCAACGTGCGAAATTTAACAATATAAAAAACTTTATCACACCGTTCAATGGGGATTCGAAAAGATTTCGACAATGGATGGTTGACGTGGATAAATTCGCCTACTTGATAGATGCAACTACAGACATTGACAAGAAGAAAAAATTTTTTTTGTCATCAGAGGGCCTGGTCACAGATTTTGTCCGACGGCGGGCAAAGGCATTTCCGATAGAGACCTTTGAAGAACTCAAGAAAATATTGGTATCAAGATACTCAGAGATTACCGACGCTGAGCACGCGTGGACGATGTTAAGAAGAATAAAGCAAGATCGACAGGAAAGTGTTCAAATGTACGGAGATAGGCTATTAAACCTCGCCGAAGATGCTTTTGTTGGAGGTAACATTCCATCAACTGATCTGGAAAAACATCTAGTCGGAATTTTTGTGGACGGACTGTATTCTGATTCACTGAAAATTCATCTACTCAGAAAAGATCCTCAGTCAATAACTACCTCAATACAATTAGCTGTTTATGAGGAGAATGTGAAGAAAAGATTCCAACAACGGATTGGAAGGTGTCTGCTACCAGAGTATGAATACCAACATACCCAACATGATCAACAAATGCACCAACCTATGGAAATTGATCATTCGAGACATCGATGGGACAGAAATCAAGAACATCACAGAAGATCATTCAATAACTCATACCAGAATCAGAGAAGTCCAGCACTACAGAGTAACCACAGAAGAGACTACAGAATACACAATGTAGAACCCCAACAACCAACCACCGTCTGTTTTAACTGTGCAGGTCAAGAACATGTAGCAGGGAATTACAGAAATTCACAGCCCAGAAATCATTTTGGGGACAACAATTCAAGACCAGAAATACATCATAGAAATTATCAGTATCAAAATCACTATCAGACAAATAATAATAGAAGACATCATCAAAACAGAAATGACTCCCAACCAACCTCAAGGAGAATGGTAAACGGAAGGACCTCACATTAACAGAGATCGGATGTGATGGTCTGCAGAATCGATCTCTATCTGATAAACCAGCGACATTAAAAGAAGATCAAGCCTACATAAATATTATCCCAGACCCTTGTTCTTGCATTTTAAAAATAGGAAAACAAAACTTCAGAGCTCTCATAGACACTGGCGCGACGGTTAGTCTGATTAGAGAGAAGTTGTACCATCAGATAAAACACATGACGAAGTTCTCAAGACATACAGTAAGAATGAAATCAGTAACGGGACAGGATCTGAAAGCATTAGGAACTGCCTATATACATTTCAAGATGGGAGAAGAAATGCTAGAACACTCATTTATTATAACGAGAGGACTGTCTAGAAATTTTATAATCGGGAGAGACTTCCTTAGAAAGAATAATGCCAGAATATACTTTGATTTGAAACAGCTCAGAATAAATGGCAGTTATATACCTCTACAAGATGACGTACATATCGCAACGTTGATAAGAACTGCCGCTCCAGTAACTTTGAAGCCGAGTTCTATCACTGTAACAAAGGCTCGAATAAAAAAACTCACCTTATGTAAATATAGGACAGACAATCTATGTATCTCAGATGGAGAATGAAGAAACGGATGATCCACATGTGGAAATACAAGATGGCATTGTAATGGTGAGTAAGAACAGAGACTTTCCTATAATGATTGTTAACTCTTCAGGAACCACTCTTACTATCCCAAGAGGAAAGATTGTAGGACAAGTTCAAATACCAAAGGATGAGATCTCCCACAAACTATCAAGTTACAAGGACGATTATGTGAACCTCTCTACTCAAACGTCATCCAAAACCTTTCCAAACACATTTCCTTCGGGGAATAAGAAGCGTCCCTATCCCATTTCCTCCCTCCAGTCCCAGAGAAGAGAGTATCACAGAAAATGTATTTCGAATGAGATTTCAGAAACAGACACCAGAGAGAAATGCACGAATTTCGATCCATACCTTGATGAAAGAGATAGAGACATATTAAACGAGACATATGGAAGGAAGAGTAACTATTGCTCCTCTAAAAGCAGATATTATACTGTGGAGTCAGTTTCTGCTTGGCCGAATAGAAGAAGTGGCAAATTTTATAACAAATCATATTATCCCTCAAAACCAGCTTGTCAGAACCAAATGACGAGAAATCAATACAGTCATCTCAAAAACAACAATGATGAAAATCCAGACAGGATGAAAGTTTTACTAGAACAATTACATACTACTGAAGAATTTCAGAATAGACTGGAGAATTTCATAAAGAAACATAAAGATGTATTTGCAATCTCTGATATGGAGTTGGAGAGAACAAATACCGTCACAATGGAAATACATACTACATCGGAAGAACCAATAAGTCTGAGGCCATATCATACTCCTCTAAAAAATAGAGAAATCGTAGAGAAAGCTATCCAGGAAATGTTAGCGGCTGGTATTATTGAAAGATCCCGCTCACCATGGTCATCCCCTATAGTAATAGTCACCAAGAAAGACGGAACTCACCGATTTTGCTGTGACTATAGGGCATTGAACAAAATTACTAAAACAATATCGTATCCTGTCATAAAATTAACAAGTGATACAACGTAAAAATATCTCCAAAGGATAAAATGTAAGGATAAAAACATAATGCGTAAGTTGCTGATAGTACATGATCGCCCTGACCGCGGGTCATCACCCTCCATAAAAATTGAACGGCGGATCAAAAGGAAAAAAATATTACTGAAAAAAATTGCGTGAGACTAGCAAGGCTAAGGAGACGCAATTTGGGGGGGGGGGGGGGGGGGGGGGGAAATGGGGGAAAAAATTCACGTCCCCAAATTGACACGAGGTACGGAAACGGACGCTTTTGCGATACCAAGCCTTTGATTTGAATTCAGCGGCTAAACGCAGATGCTTGAAATATTACAAAATTTAAAAAGTAACTTTTTCTTAATATTGATGTTAGGAATATAAAAATTAGATGGCCGGATGACCCATCTTGAGCAGTGAAATAATATACTTTTAATTTTACAGACGGATAGATAATAATGAAGATAATGACAAAAGACAGTGTTGTTCACAGCAGCGAAAGACTGCATTGAATCAAAAGTGTCGCTATTTGCACAAAAAATCGCGACCTTGAGACGCAGGTGTTCAAATCTACTAAGCATGGAAGAGAAGGGATATTGGTGGGAGCTGTGTCTAAAAATAACTTTTAACGACAAAATTTTGGAGGGGAGAGAAAGGTTGGTTCAAAAATCAAGTACGTTTTGTAAAAAACGCAAGTAGAGACGGACAGACTAACAGATAAAAATCCATACTTGACTGAAGCATGACTGAAATGACTTTAGTGTAGGAAATTTGAATTAAAAAAACCAAGGCATTGATTGGCCACAGACAATCATATTATCCGCGCTCAGACGAGCTTTTTTTGCCATTCCTCAATAGTTGTCCAGTGATAGACACAGTAAATTTCAAGTGTGGTGATTTCCAAATGAAATAAATTGAAATAAGTTCAGGGACGCCATACTATAGCCAGCAGCTCAGCTGAGTTTTGCTAGCATTTCTGTGTTTTTTATTCATAATCTGGTAAGATTGAAATTATTTCTTTGCATGTTTTGAATATTGTTTAAGGTTTCGAGTGATTTGATACTGCCATATCGAAATCTAGCCTTACAAACAAGTAAGGATTCGCTCTGGACCCCCCCGCCCTAGTTCAGGGTCTAGGGACAAACAAAATATAAACTACAGCAAGGTTTAGGAAGGGGTGATCAAGTGTTGAGAACAGTGAATCATATCACTTATCCTATTGTATGGCAGTGAGATAATGCACCTATTTCAGAATCTGTAGACTGGGGAAACTTACCCTATGCGAAACCAACTAGGTAAGATGTGCTGTCTGGTCAGAGAGAACTGACCCTGTTTATGTGGTGTTATTGTAATGTGTTATGTGTAGAGGTGGCTTATTAGGTAAGGTTCTGAGCAAAAACCAATACTTTATTTCAGAGCTGTGAGTTCGATCTTGACACTAAGGTGGTGTCAAATGCTGATTAATAATTGAAGTGAGGACCCGTGCAGTGTACATTTCGGCAGAACATCTTTGTATTGCTCAAGCACGGAGAGGTGGGGCTATCAGATTCCAGCACCAGAACAAATCTATTAAAGTTAAGTAGGCTAGCTGGCCTGCTGAACCTACACCAACTTCATAAAACTAGCACCCAAGAGAATTTACTACTGAAGCATCCCATTTCCTTCCATCTTTAATGGACAATGTTTTTGTAGGCATAAACAGGGAGGGATGAAGCCACCCCAACAGCATATCCATTCATAGTTTTCCCAGGAAAATTAACATTACGAACAGTAATACTATAATTAATCTTGAAGATTGCATTCAGTACCCTAGATTTTAACGTAGCCACATTCATTAGTAAAAAAAAGATATGTGTGAGGTCATAAAGTGGTAGCACGAAAGGGCCTTCTGTATATTCACAGCTACAATTATCTCAGGAGCCTTCACAGCTGACCTCACGCATCACACTAGGTGATAACACCACCATACAATACCATCAAAATCCACTACATATCCTCTACCCCGCATAGACGACATTTTGGCGATGCTTGGGAAATCCAATTGGTTCACCTCATCAGACGCTCGATCAGGATTTTGGGCTATTCCTATGTCCGCGGATGCAAAACAGAAAAGCACGTTCTGTTCTCACATGGGATCTTTTTCATGGTCTGTGATGCCTTTTGGGTTAAAAACAAGTCCAGCCACATACATGAGTTTGATGGATGAAGTTTTACAAGGGTTACACAAATTTGCATCAGCTTACATAGACGATATTTTAATACACACCAATGGAACCATTGAGGATCACCTTAAACATGTAGAGACTGTCTTCGACAGATTACGTTTACACAAAGTGAAGTTAAAATTGAGTAAATGCAGCTTTCTACAAAAGGAGATCAAATATTTAGGTTTCATAGTAAATGAGAATGGAATCAGACCAGATGACGATAAAATTGCAGCAATACAGAAGATACCTCCACCAACGAATGTAAGGCAAGTGAGAGGATTCATAGGATGTTGTGCTTACTATCGAAAACACATAATCAATTTCTCAAAAGTAGCCGAACCTTTGCTGAATTTAACCAGGAAATATGCAAAATTCAGGTGGGAAGAAAAATGTCAGAAAGCATTGACTACCTAAAGTCAGCACTAATTACAATACCTTTTCTGGCACATCCAGACATCACAAAACCCATGATCATCTATAGTGATGCTTCCGACACTGCAATTGGAGCTTGTTTGGTACAAGAAATATCACCAAATGAACCACCAGCGATTGCCAATATTCTTCAAGAAAAACCGATAGCCTTTCTTTCACATGCTTTAAGCAGAACTCAACGAAAATGGACGACAACAGAGAAAGAAGCTTATGCAATTCATTATGCTTTGCAGAAGTTTAACTTTTATATCAGAGGAACGTCGGTTATCATAAAAACGGATCACCAACCTCTAGTAAATTGGCTTACTAAACCCCAAGAACAACCAAAAAAGCTTCAGACATGGGCTATCAATTTGCAAAATTACGATACCAAGATCGAGTATTTACCTGGTAGACTAAACACATGTGCAGATTTATTATCGAGAATACCATATCCTGAACCTACAGACGTGGACGATCTGAAACAACAAGACTTAACTGAAATAGATGATAATGCGAAAGAAATCTCCGCCATTGACTTCACCCAACATAGTCAAGACACTGAGCCTCCTGATAGTCAAGAACAGAAAACACAACCTACGGAGAACTCGAGAACTGATGATGGCGATGAATCTAGAGATTTTGAACAGAGTCTAATCTTCAAGAAGGAACAACTGAAAGACGAAGCATTAACCAAGATTATAGTACAAGTACGTACCAATCCGAAAGAAAAGAGAGACTATGTGATATTACCTGAAGACAATATTTTATATCATGTCAGTCCTAGAGAAAATGGATTACTGCAGAAATGTATCCCCACATCATTGGTACCAACTGTATTGAAACAATTTCACGATGACAATGGTCACTTCGGACGCGATAAAACCCTCGACGTCATTACAAAGAGATACTATTGGCCAACTATGATAAAAGATATCATAGAATATGTAGGAACGTGTAAAATTTGTAAACTCAGAAATATGAGAATGATTAGAGCACCGATTCAGGAAATGTCATATCAACATTATCCCATGGAAGTCGTTAGTCGCGACATATCGGGACCACAGGATTTTCGCCTTTTTACTTACTTTATGGCCGAGAACCAAATTTTCCTTTGGATAACATCTTGCTTCCCCAGAGGAAATATACAGGTGAATGTCCGATACAGATTATTTTGCAGCAAAAACATAGGGCACATGTTATTGCTCACAGAAACGTCCGAAAAGCTTTTGCTAAACGAGCCAGGATCCGTAACAAAACCTCTACACTGCAAGAATTCAAGCCTGGTGACCAAGTATACTATAAGAAGCATGTTAGGACGGATAAATTTGACAACCGATGGTTACCCGGATACAAAATATTGGAACAAATTTCTCCAACTAATTATATCTTGTGGAACGAAGAACGCAATTCCACTACAAAAGCTCACGTCAATCAGATGCGACTTGATGATCACCGACCGCTTGATATACCAGAGACGAAGTTCCAGAGACCAACTCGTTTGTCTACGTTAGCCCAACCTCCATCTTCTTCTTCATCTTCTTCGGATGCAGTGGACACATCAGAACATTCTTCCTCAGAGTCAGAAATTGTACCACATCGTTTGGATCATGCGATTCAAAGAGCTAAAGATTGTAGAAGTTCGTCATCAAGTGAAGATAACGTTCCCCTACAAGAACTTAGACAGCGTCTCATTTCAAGACAAGAACGTATTGCTGCTGATGAAAGAATCGAACATAATGAAACAAGTATGAATCTTGATTTTCCTCAATCTACACTATCAACACCATCCGATATCGATTGCTCCAAACCCGTAGTTTCAGAAAATGATTCAATGACTACAGCTTCAAATACTACCTTGATGGACATGAACGAAACGCGAAAATTAGCAGATAAACGGAGATACGATTCTTCATTTTCCGATTCCATCCCTGTAGCCAAGCTTCCGAAATTTTCGCAAGATCAAATATATGTCAAACCTAAAAAACGTAGAAGAAAACCGAATTCCTCACGCCTCTCGTGTGATGTAGACATGATTATTGATGATTCTTCACATCTTACTTCATCTGACTCCACGACTACGTTATGTACTCATCACTCAGAGACTTACTGATTCTGATCCTCTTAAGAGACCTTGGGCTCTTCATCCCGAACAGTTGATGCACGATATGAAGTGATTTTTTGATGATTATTATTATTACTTTCAAAATTAATGCACGATATGAAGTGTTTTATGATTATTATTATTACTCTAAAATTAAGATGCTACATAGATAGACCGACTGATAGTACCGGAAAATGTCTCTTGAGATACATTTTTATGGCATGGGGACATATGTGAACGGATTGATGACGTCATTATATAAAAGATACCCTCAATTCTATCTAACATAAGAGACAACAGAGACTGATGACGTAATTCATAATTAACCTATAAAACAAAAGAAACTTAACATAGACACAAAAGACAGTTATAGGAAATGACGACAAGACGACGGTAACGTTGCTAGTGCAGTATCGATGACATATACATAAATGGTGCACAAATAATTGTAACCAGTGGTTTTAGCCAATAGATTCATTGGACTAAGGGACATCCGTTATGAAGACTAATGTTTAGCAGTCTTTAGCTACTGACCTTGCAACGAGATGGTCGTGATATTGAGACAGACCGATGTTGAAGTAGACTCAGATAGACTCAAGCTATTTTATCCCCTGACATTGGACAGTGTATTTCTTGCTTTGATGCAGAAATGGTATGAATTCGCTCGATGTGATATATGTCAATGACAAACAGTCATTTGTGTGTAAGATCGAACATTGTTAGAATAGTTTTTTGGAACTTATTATTTTGGAGATTAGCTCCCTAATTGTCTTCCACTCTCCCATCGTTCAAAATACACCAGCTTCTTAGTTGGTTTTGACGATGACATTCTGCATTACACAACAGCTACATACGAAACTGGAATAATACCAAATACTCTTTGGTACCAGTTTCCAACGTAATATAATAGAGTAGGACATTGTAATCTGCAACCGACACTATAATTATATGATCAAATCGTCTGTGAAAATTGGAAGACTTGTAAAATAAAGTTATTGTTGGAACTTCTATCATGGATTAGTTCTGCATTCAGTTTGGATGATCTCTGATGAAAGAGTACTACATTATATGTCACACAAAGTCCAAGGAAACCGAATCAAATAAAAACCTGGGTCCCGTAAAATATCGAAGAGAATTTCTACCTCTGGTGAACCAAACCAGTACTCTCGTTTTATGACTCTTCAGAAACACTTATTAGAAGGAAAAAGAGAAAAGATAAAAATATAAAATAAACTTTACCCAGTATGTAAAACGGGTACATACTTAGAGGGCAAGATTGGGGCGCCCTGTCACACAAGTGCAGAAGCCCAGAATGAAGAGGAGGCACTCAAAGCAGAAATATCGCTCCTAAAATCCCAGCTAGCACAGCTATCACAGACCAGTTCGCCAGCACAAGAGGAGGTGCAGAGAAAGAAAGAACCAGGTCAATCGCAGAAACAGCCAAAGCACGACGAGGGGGTGCATGTTCTTGTATGTGAGAGTCAGGCTGTTGTTAACGAAAGCAGTGAGCTGACAGTACCAACAAACGCAGTTGCACCGACAAGGCGAAAAGGGGTTTGCAAATGGTACAGTGTCCACAGGGGATGGGGGTTCATCACGCCAGATGATGGAGGTATTGATGTATTCGTACATCAGACCAAGATCTTCAGAAAGGGATTCCGGAGTCTGGCGAGGAATGAACGAGTAGAATTTGACAGCAAACCATCGGTCCAGGGCATGGAAGCAGTCATTGTGTGCGGCATTGGCGGTCAAGAATGCAAAGGAAGTAGGAGGCGACCCATGGCACAGAGAAAGCCTACCAGGTTGAGGTGCTATAATTGTGGTGAGTTCTCAGGCCACATGGCAGCCAAATGCCCTCAAGGCCCTCTTCCCAAACGATGTTTTAGATGCAAGTCAACTGAACATGTGATAGCCGCCTGTCCCTCAAGGAATTGGCAGGAAAGCATCCGGTAATCAGTGCACATATTTGCTTTGTGTGGTTTCACAAGATGCAACCGGAAATATTACTGCAGGATTTGCTAGAGGTAACGCGTTGGAATATTAAATTTAATATTTTAAACACGTGGGGGATTTTATGAATTAAACACCCCGTCTCACGTAGTCTAAAGAGAGTCCATTGGTTTGAATTTCATTGGAAAACTCGGCGGAAAGACCATCTGTAATCTGAACTGGAAACTGGAAATATAATCTAGCGAAATCAGAGACACATAACACCGACAGCTTTGCAACTTTAAACTAGCGACTCATAGAAGCCAATGAGACATCGGACTTAGAATTCCTGTATTATAAGTGACAGATCGAAGTATTTGGGAAACTTAAAACCTTAAAAAGTAAGCCCGCTTTTATAAATACAGAGACTGAAAAACTTAAGGGACCAGAAGTGTTAATACCAAGATTGGAGCCCTAAAGAATTGGATAACCCGTTATAAGAGAAACTTTCACAGACCACGTATTTCGCAGATTCAACCGTCATAAAAGGGATTCAAAATTTCCAGACCAAGTGTTTGAGAGCATATAACCTAAATTGCTCGTGTCCATTCTACCTTGCGCGAGGAGATTGTGTATTCCCAAAAATTTGGGTTCGTGGTACAAGACTACTTGTGGTTACAAACTATCAAACGGTTCGAAGTACTGAAGTTACCAGGCCACACGTGTGAGAGAAGTACACTCATCACCGAGAAGTGACGAAAACCACGGCGACAAGACTCACCTAGAGTTAAGTTTTCTTTTAAAAAAGGCGAAAGCAACGGACTTTGATAAATCCTCACCTACGTCTCCATGACGAAAACTTGTATTTACAGCAAAATTCATCATTCCCTCCTTATTTTAACTGTTAAAGACTAATTCATTATTAAATTTGTTACATGTTGTTTTAAAACTAAATAATCCTAGTCGATTCAGTTTTTTTTATGTATGAAAGCGAACGTTTCAGCAAGATTCTTTAAAATATACATAGATATATTTACATCTATAGAGCCATTACTAATAAGAGGAATTTCGTTGGATTACGCCAACTGGGGCTTGAACGGGCTAAAAACCATTGCTTGAATCCTTCACAAAAGGCGACGGAAAGATATAAGTTATTTTTTTATAACAAATGTTCAGCGCTAAGCAGCATTGTTCTTGACTTCTGAATTATCTTGTGATCCTCCCATAAGGTAGAAGCGTCATTAACCTTCTATCTACATCTCTGCCAAGAGTAATCTTGTGCGAAGGTAGACACCTTTGACGACCCATTTAGATACTCTTGAGTTTTAGCCACTGTTGGACCACTACTGCAAAGCAGGGGAGGCAATCCGTGACAAACAGTTTAAATCAAACGAAATAGAACCAAATGATGTTGTAGTAGAGGCTGCCCTCTTGGCAATAGAAAACTGAAAAATCAACTCAACAAATACTATTCAGAAGGTTCAAGAAACATGCAACAAAATTATGAACTTGTATGGAACAGAAATCTACATGAAATTGATACTTGGCCACATAAACATCACATTGAATGAAGTAGCTGATAGACTGGCAAAGAAGGGAGCAAAAATGCCACAAATTGACCAACCATTGCATATGTTAACAATAAAACAAATAATAAAAAATAGCTGTAAAGAAGATTGGCTGAACACGTCGGCACAGTCTAAAACAGGAAGAAGACTCTTCATACACTTAACAGCCCCAAATAAGGAAGATGCTATCAACCATATCGAACGAAGATATCGAACGAAGATATCAAACCAAAATTTTCAGATTGAGAACAGGTCACTCTACAATAAATGGCCGCAGAAACAGAATGTGTTCACAGAATATAGCAAAATGTAGACACTGCAGAAAGCCATTGGAGACTGTAGAACACCACCTACTACAGTGCCCAGCACTCCAGGGAATGAGACTACAAGTCCTACCACACAACCCTTCCATAGACAATACACTTTATTGCAGCACAAAATAGCTTATACGAACTGTGCAGTACCACATAATGGCATCAAGGTCACCAAGAGCTGACGGTCAGTGACAGTGGATCAAAGCCAAGTCAAGTCAACGAAAAAAGCGAAGGGTGTCATGGATGACACAGGCAGAAGCTACGATTGGACAGATGACCACAGTTAAAAATATATTCAAGGGGGAAGAGTGGAGTAAGTCAGGTGAGAGCTGGACAATCTACCTACCAGCAAGTCATCATCAGCCTTGGCAGGGAGTGCAGAGCGTGAGGCAATGGGAAAGCAGAAGTGGAAATGAACCAGCTGATAAACGATCATGATAGGGATGATGATGCCATTGTGTACACTGATGGGTCTGAGCTCCGTGGTAAGAAATCGGAATGAGGCTTCTTGGCTAGAGTTAAAGGGCAGGGTCATTGCCGCTGGATCTTATATGACAATAACCTCCACCTTACGAATGGAGAGGCAGCTACTACAGACCTGAGGTGGCTGTCTGAAACTCCATTAACTAGGGCAGTTATTGTGTCGGACTCCCAGTCCATGCTTCAAAAGGTGCAAAATGAATGGCTCCGACATGAGTGGAAAACACCCATAGAACCTAAAATCGTAAGGGTGTGGACCTACTATTCTGGTTATCCTGGGGTGCACGGCAATGAAAGAGCTGATAGACTAGCTTCTTGAGCACCTACAGTAGGTACATTGGATGTAGTTAAGGGAGTAATACTCAAAACACTTAGTAATTGCCTGTTAGATAACGACACTGCAATCGATGAATCAAGAAGGCTAAGATTGCAGGAATTTAGCATCACACGCAAGGGTAGCAGACATGGACGTATCAGAGTACTCTACGTTGTGTATACAACTGACGCGCTACAAGAAGAGTTAACATTCACACCTTTCGACATTTGCTAAGGGAATCTGGGAACCTATGGGTTTTCCCAGAATGCAGTGATGTCGATTCTGAATAACAATAACAACACTTTTATGTGCTTCACAACATTGACATTATTCAGAAGCTTTAGACACTTTTCCCCCTGGTAATTTAAATTTTTGCCAATTCAAAATTCACTCTTCCTTCTTTCTATCTGTCTGCTATTTACCTTTATTTTTTACTATTCACAGGCCTCAGGTGTCCTTCATTATTTATCAAAAGACTCTTACGAGAGAAAGAAATCACACGGGGATAGTAAAAAGGGGAATCTTCGTCTGACTCTGTCAGTTGTAAAACCTTATACTAAAACTCTTGTTAAGGGGCACCAAGGACACGGGACTCATTAAAAAAAAAAGATATACAAAATAAAAAGCCAATTATATTTAATCAAATTTCCTATTTTTGTGAAGAATTGTAAACAAAATTCTTCTTATTCTTCTGCATCGTTCGCTATCAAATAACGACATCTATCTATCTTTCACAGTTGGTAGCATGTCTCTGGTTTCTGTCGTCACCATACAGCTCCTCCCTCAACTGAGTTGGAAAAGGCCACTCTCTCACCCTGCTCCTCTCGTAGAGCCGACAATTTTGAAGTAGGTGTTCTGCTGTTAGTTTGTTAACAAGAATTAATGTGTGTGAATCGTTGTAAACGTTCCATTGTTTGAAATGTGTTTTATACTTTGGTAATTTGAATTAATGTTATTTAAACATTATAATGATCTACCTATATTCCTGTCTTGACGTAGAATGGGAGGCATGGACAATAACTGCAACCCACAAAAGCCAGCTCCTTACCTCAGAAATGAAGTATCTGAGGAAGGCGGTAGAAGTAAGTGGAAGAAACATAGTCCACAGCCAGATAATACGTCATGGCCTCAAAACCAATCCTTGCAGAACCAAGTGGAACAGTCCCAATTACGATGGTTGGACCATATTTACAGAATGGGAGAAGATCACCTACCACGACAAATATGGGAAACCAATTGCCAGGGATCGTGACATCCAGGACGACTCTGTAACAAAATGGTAGATAATTTCACTATTAGGAGACCAATTACAAGTCGCGGTTTCTCTTATCACGGGACATCCAGCACGGAGCCGAAGAGTTTGTTACGAGAGCATACTCACTTTTTAGCGATTGAAAGACACTGGTCGTGTGAGCAAACGCTCAGGCGTGGAATTGCAAGATGGAATCAATTTTAGTGAATCAGAGGGGAGGAGCTATAGGACATAGCTTAATAATTGTCACACACTCACAATCTGAAAAAATACCCTGATGAGCTGATGAATTCAGTACGTTTTACAACATTCGCGGATGAATGTGTAAATTCGCAAAGATAACAGGATTCACAAGATAGGGCATCATACCTACGACCACGTTAGCATATATATATATATATAAAGTTAAACTCACTCAAAAGCTTATCGCATGAGTCAAGTTAAAGTTTATATATATATATATATATATATATATATATATATATATATATATATATATATATATATACATATATATATATATATATATATATATATATATATATATATAAAGTTCCGAAAGCTGTCAATCATTCGAAAGCTTATAGCTTGAACCAAGCTCAGCTACTCAATGAATGCATCAGTACATTAAGTGAATTCACCTAATCAAACTGTGCATTGAACGACGTAAATTCATCCCATCAAGCTTTAAAGTATGACATTTGTTACCAAATGATCATTTCGTGAAAAACTCCAGTCTAATCAGGGCCTTTTCAAGATCAGACAGCAGTCTTTTTTCTGAGACACGTCAACGTTTTGTTGATGCTAGAGAGATTTCCTAACGTAGATAGACATTACATCTTACAAATTCTCACTACTACACGAGCAAGAGTTTCAGCAATAAGTACTGATTTTGGAGATAACCTATACAGTGCAACAGACATCTACAGTGAACAGTCGGGCCATACCTGTGTGTAATTATACACTGGAGGAAATTCGAAAGACTTATGGACAGTATAGAGTTGTCATCCGTGTGGTAACACTTAATATATCCATTTATCAGTTCACCATTTACCTAGTTTCACTATCAATTTTAATTAATTACATTTGTACATTTCATCAGTGAATTTTTCATCATTTTTACATTCTACTAACCTTATATGTTTATACATTTAACTAATAAACTGAATCCCGTTTTGATCATTATGTATTTATTTAATGTATCACTCGTGCTGTGAATAGAATAATCTTACCAAATCTTTGCTATCAATGTCATTATTAACTAAAACTTAGATTGAACAATTTGTTGGGGATTTTTTATTTTTTTTTATTTGTTAATGAAAAAAAAAATATATTTTACGAGTTGTGTACATTATGTCTGCTTGACGATTGAATATATAAATACAATAGTTAGCAGATTATTTTTCTTCTGTATAAAAGAGTTCTACTCCTACCTTTTTGTAAAAACATTGCATTCTACGTTTCGTTTGTAGACGGAACATCTCCTTCAACTGATGATAGATCAGTTGAAGAAGATGTTCCGTCTACAGACGAAACGTAGAATGCTATGTTTTTACAAAAAGGTAGGGGTAATTATAATCTTATTTTACACTGAATATGCACATAGAATATGGAACTAATTTCGTGCATGAATTTTGATACGTTGAACAGTCTCAAGTTTGAATTATAAAAGACATATGTTTTCGAAATGTGAGATGTGTATTAACTTGACTGGCTTCACATTAAAAAACAGAACCTATATTATTTATTGAAAGGCTTTTTTTAAGTTGCTCATTTTTTAGGGTAAAATATCATGACAATGACAATTTAAATTTTCTTCCTTCCTTTATTCCGTAACTTAAGTTGCCACTGGGGCAAATATTTGTTAACATGATAATATTTGAGTTGAAAACAAAATAAAATGTTTTCAAAACTTCAAACAATAAAAATAGGCCTTGTCAGAAATTATAGAAAGTCAAGAAGTACTTGACAAAATTACGCGCAAATACAACTTAACAGACATAATAATTTACTTATTAGCTCCAGTGTGACGATTCAAACATCTGAGGATAGAGAGGAGTGGAGGACCCTGTCTGCTGATGCTTCCACCATGGCACCCCTACGATCCATTACGGGTTACGGGTTGAGATGATGATGATTCAAATATCCAATATTTATGGTAGACTTTTTTGTTGGCGGGGGGTGGGAGGAGAGGGAGGGGGGGAGCTATTAATGTACTGTCAAGCTAAATATGAGTTTTTAAACCTTATTGACTTAATGTTTCCCTTTTACGTGTAGTGTGTGTTTGTTCTTTCCCAGGGTGAGATTCCACTGCAACATTTTTCTTTGTGCTTTTTTTTTGTCCACTCTATACCTACTTATCCCCAAACTTTTTAAAATTTAATCACGATATATGTGTGTTTTTATTTCATAACTGCTTTTTTTAATTATTTAAACATTTGTTTATATATTCTGATGTTACCCGATACTGGGGTCACTCTGCACCGACATTCATTTCTCAATTCTACGTATTAGAGTAAGATTTATGAACCACGTTGCAATTTTTAATTAAACACAAGTGAAAAAAATATGTCATGATATTTTAAAGTATTATTTGTAAGGAAAATATCCTGTAAAGCTAAGACATATAATGTTTATAGTTTTATGAATGGGAATTAAAGATTTCACCTATATACTCGTATAAAACAACGCGCGACGATTGACTGCGGAATTAGCTTTGGTTTACGGTAATTAATAATAACATTGATAGTAAAGGTCAGGTAAGATTATTCTATTTATCAGCTGTCGTTCAGAATGTGAACTAAATAACAGATGATAAAAGTGCATTTAACTAAATCAGAACATATATAAACAAATATTTTAAAAAAACCCAGTAAAACAGTTATTAACTGCAGCATATGCGTGTATTTTCATAACAGTAAGATCCAGAAATTGTATATGATCCATTAAAAAACATGCCTATCGAAATGAGATCGGCTAATATAGATACAATTTGAATTAATTTGGACAAAAAATACAAATAATGTTTAAGCTTTTCCAGTTTACTCGCCGATTTTCCATGTGACTTCAGAGGAGATCATTCTAATCTCTTGTTGAGGCAAAGCGCTATTGATGCCCGTGGCCCAGTATAACTGTACGACAACCCTCCCACCCCATACCTTTCCTGGAACTATACGGGGCGGTAGAGACTTTGGACGTGCACAAATGTTGAAAAACTGGGTGCTGGTCCCTCCCCCGAAGAGAAAGAAAGGACCACTGATTTACATCTCTGTGCCAATTGGATGGGCGGAATAGACACAATTATGATGCTGCTAGAACATTATTATTAAAACTTCATTAGTTAGACGCTGAAGGTTATCATATGCAGTTCAAACATATGATTCCTGAAACTGATAATGATTTTACACAGTTTACAACTTCAACTCGACTAACATTTAATAGATGGTTACAACCAACCTGATTTACATGAACGCTATGTGAAGTGTCTCTCTGTCAGGTCTTCTATATAAAACCGCTTAAAATTTCTAAGTCTTTGAAATCCGACATTGCTTACTTTGTTTCAAAAATATTTTTATGTGTAACAGCTTTGTAATCAGCCTTCTCATACATCGTATGTGCACGTGTGTGTGTGTATAAGACCAGACTACAACAGAAGGTACGCTAAAACATCGAAGCAAAAATAAATTAATAATAATTATATTTAAAGCTTTTAAAACGATTTAGGGAATTTCCTTTCAATTCAATTTAAAACACAAAAAAGCAGCCTTCCAAAGAAATACAAACACGTTAATAAAAATTTATTTTGTTAATCCATTTATTATTTATTAATTTATTTATTAGATAAGAGATATACAAATACTCGTGCTTTTTTGTTCCGCACAGAATACCTGTTGTTATGTTTTGTTTCGTACGATTAGGATTAGGGTTAGGATTAGGGTTAGGATTAGGGTTAGGATTGGGGTTAGGGTTATGGTTGGGGTTAGGGTTAAGGTTAACCCTAACCCCAACCCTAATCCTAACTGTAAATGCTATGAAACAACTTATAACTAAACATATTCTGTGCGAAGCAAAAAAGCACGAGTAATTGGAAATTGTCCAAATATTTCAAAAGATAATTTAATCAAATGATTTTCAGAATTAAAACAAACGTTTTTTTTTTTTTTAGCCTTCTGATTTCTTAAAGTTCCTCGGGTCTGTCCTGTTTTGCGGGTCGAATTGCAGTGTGGTTAGAGTTAGAGCTCTGGCCTCTCGAGGCAAACGAAACCAAAAAACAAAATAATTGTCTACAAAGTGCCCAGTGGGGTGTGACGGGGCATCTCTGATTAGACATAGATAGAATATATGTACTGCTTCCTCGGGCACGTGGTAGGAAGCTATCTATCTATCTATCTATCTATCTATCTATCTATCTATCTATCTATCTATCTATCTATCTATCTATCTATCTATCTATCTATCTATCTATCTATCTATCTATCTATCTATCTATCTATCTATCTATCTATCTATCAATCTATCTACAGGGCCGGATAAAGCTAGTACGGGGCCTGTAGCATATGTTAAGACAGGGGCCCTATATTTAAAAAAAACAATAAAACAACACAAATATATTTGAATACATACATTTTTAATTTGCATAGTAATTATCATTATCAAAAGTAACAACACAGTCAACATTATTGTTTAAATATTAATGTTTCTACATTTAACATGAGCAAATTTGTTGATGATATAGGTGTTAAGGTCAAAGGGAAGAAAATCTTAGTATGTTGTGGGACAGATTGAATTTTTGAATTATGGTACTTGCTTGCCGATTAGGAATCGATTTGTTAAAAATATCTTTCTCCCCTAGATCTACATGAGACAGAGTACAAAAGTAAAAGCGTGAAAGAACGCTATTTGATCCTCCTAGTGTATGAGATAATATTTATCTTGTTAGTGGTTTTTAGAAGCCGGGGTGATTAGCTCTCGCGCCTAAGCGGCCATGTAATAGTGTGAGTGGTGTTCTAAAAAACAACTGAGGTCCCCCCTCATTCATGAACGGGGTTCACAAGGGTTGTGCCCTGTGAGTGTTCATGGTCATAAGAGTGTTTTTGTTTTTGGGCGTAGACCGGTGTGGTCCGCAAGCCCTGTTGTTTACTAATGTGTAATGGCGTGTGTTTTTTCCTAAAGGGAATGGCCTGATCAGGGCTATAGAAATTGTGGTAAGGCCCATAATTAATATAAACTTGCCTTGTTTGTGCAGTCTTTGAGGATAGTTAGAGACATGTAGAGATTTGTAAGGCCATAATAAATATAACTCGCCGTGTTTGTTGCAGATCCTTTGAATGAGTTTGTAGACATGTATAGAATTGTAAGGCCAAAATTAAAATATATAACTGCCGTGATTTGTGCATTCTTTTGAGGAGTTTGAGACATATAGAATATTTGTAAGGCCAATAAATTAATATATCAGTCCGTGTTGTGCAGATCTATTGAGGATTATGAGACATGTAGAGAATTGTAAGGGCCATAATTAATATAACTGCCGTTGTATGTGCAGTCTATGATGGGGATTTTGAAACGATTGTAGAGATTTGTAAGGCCATAATTTAATTATAACTGCCGTGTAATGTTGTTGCAGTCTTTGAGGAGTTTTTGAGACAATGTAGAGATTTGTAAGGCCAATAAGTAATATAACTGCCGTTTGTGCAGTCATTGAGGAGATTTGAGACCATGTAAGATTTTGTAAAAGGCCAGCCATAAATAACAAATATACCTGGCCGTGTTTTTGTGGCCATTCCTTTGTAGGATTATTGAGAAACAGGTTGGATAATTTATAATGCCAGAATGCATTTGCAGTTATCCATGAATTGTGTCTTCTTTGTTTTTATGATGTCCATCGTGACTTCGTTTGTGTGTATTGTAACGTAAAATAAACAGTATCGGAACTGTTTCCAGGCTTTACAAAACCTTTATTGACATACCATGACTCGTTCGTGAGCTTGTGTGGTGGGAGTTGACAGTGGCATTCACACATGTAAATCAACAAATCACGTTTATTATGCCAACAGTGGATGATAATAACAATTCCTCAATACCCAATGACCCACAACTCAAACTGCACAAAGCAAAATTAAATGATATTATCCCCATAAACGACCACCATAAAAAAAAAGACGTTATTAACACAGTATTGGTGGGACCAAACCAACGGGGGTCCCCGTAAAGTATATAACATCCACGGAACATTCCGCGTTGGAAATTATTGCTACGAGAAACTCACGAATTCATAAAATAACCCTTGTGTAACAAAGAGCGTGGCCTAAATACATGCATGTGCTTCAGAAATCTTGACCAGGTTAGCGTTTTGCCTTTAGTGGCGCCCAAAACAGTTTAAGAAAAAAAGCACGCACGGTCAAATTCGGACACCGCGCCCAAACCCTTTAATCCCCTATACGACCCCCAATCCGTGCTATTAAATTTTCCACATTTACCATCATGCCTGTGTATGGAGAGAGGGAGAGAGTTTGGACCAAAACAACGTCTGCATATGGTCCAGCGAAATTTCAAGTACACTGAAAACACAATATTTCTAAAAAAACAAACCAAACATTTGTACGGGATGTGACTGATACCCCAGTCCGATAATCGGCTTATTAAACCGTGTGCCAGATTATCACGAATCTCAAATTTTCAAGATGTCATGATACACGGAGAGCCTAGTACATCTACGACTACAGAGATACAAGACTTGCGGTGTATGCAGTAAATCGGTTTCCTGTCATGTTGGCATTGTTGAGCACACATCATAAATGAAGTCGAGTACCTACCTGGAGGAAAAGAAGTTACCAGTCCTCCTTCCCGCAGTGGAGGGTTTTTTTTAATCTGAAATCATTTGTGAATATCCATTGCGGGTTGTGTTTTGGCGGAAAGGATCAGGTCCATTTATTCCCAGAATATAAATGGATTATAATGTTTGAATATTTTTTGCTTCAAATGGGGGAGAGTGGATTTGTAATTGCCGTCAGTCTTCCTGAAATTCACATTACCTAAATCTAATTGATTATCTGTTTGAGGTTATTGTCGATAATCTATATCAGATAGATAAAAGTCATTTGAAGCATGAAAATATAAAATGGAGGCTAATACGACAAATAAAGACTTCCTTATAACATGAATATGACTTGAAAAAAAGGTAACAATAAGAAAAAGGGATTGGTGATACACAGAAATGAGAAATAATTCTCATTTCTCTCTTCTTGTCATAAATAGTATAGCTTTTGAGAGCTGAAAGGTAATTGTCCAACCTCAATAATATGTATAGTTGATTACATATATCAATTGAACTCGATAGATAAAGTCACTATGGATCTAGATATCTTGATAGGGATCCCCTGATGAAATGATGCCCTATATGGGAATATCTTAATGAAGGAAAAACTGCCTAGAGATATGAAATAAAATTTTAAACAGGCCCACTCCCCATGAAGCCTGTAAGTAAACGGACAAATAATTTTTGATAATGAGTCAAGGAGCCCCAAAACAGATATTTTTTGCTAGGTACACTTATTTCAGTCACAACTCATTTAAAAGAATGGCAGATGATTTGGGCATGGTTTTTATTACAACTTACCTTCGTACATTTGCATATCACTAAAAAGATTGTTAAACATGATCATAAAAGTAAGAAATATACACACGTTATTTATTCTACGGCAATCTCTGACAATCAGGGGAAAAAGTTAGAAGATGAGGGAAACGAAGATTCCAACCATACAGGACAGAAAAAAGTGTTACAAAGAAAAAATGCTGCAGATAGTTAAAAACCTTCAGAAAAAATTGTTCTTAAGTCTCACATATGATTGGTGATAAAACAAACACGGAACTTGTGCTGGGTGCACGCAAGTTTGAAGTCCCCTGCATAAGCTAAATCAAAAGAGTTGAAAACTCAGAGTTTGGAAGAATAAGAGGCAACCTAGAAAAAGTCCTATAATATAAAACCACTAGTAATTACAATCTATTAAACTAAAAACATGGTCCCTCGGTCGCCAACTTAAAAGAAAAGAAAGCGGTATTACCCGAAAGGGGTTATTGAGCTCTTAAAAAAAGCCAGATAAAATGAAACCAAGGCCCACTAACAAACATATAGAAGTTTGAACACAGAGGATAACAAATAAATAAGTCAATTGTAGGAAAAAGAGATTAAAAGAGTTAAAAGGCTGAGAAAGAGTAAGATTGGCAAGAATCCAGAATATGAATAAGAAGCTTAGTGAATGAAAAATCACAAAAACAGGTTGAAAATTAACAATCTTAGAAGGATAGTGAGATGGTGTCCTTCCTTGATTATTTTACTTAAAACAGGAACATGTTTTCTACTGTTGGCATGTTGACAGGCCGATAGACAGCAAATTGTTTTTTTTTTTTTTTCAAACAAGCCAACTAATATAATATAAACTGGCAAAAAAAGTCCGCCACATACACTTTTGCTGACTAAGCCTAGACCGGTCTATGACAAAATGGCCAAACGAACCATTTCGTGAGAAACACCAATTTCACCCCCTAAATTATGAAAACCACAACAAAATGCTTATAATGCCATGCTGAATCTTGGACGTAAACGATCAGAATAAACCAAGATAAGATAAAGTCTAAAACAGAAACAAGTTTGAACATGAAAATAAAGACATAAAATTCGGGTCAAAACTCTAAAGAGGACAAACATTAACTGCTGAAATGAAATAATCATATGTAAGAACACAGCAGAAAATAAAACTATTAACACCCTTCCTAAAAAGGAGGACCATAAAGTGCAGAGCTATAACAAGAACCTGTTCAGTCCTACTACTTGACCAAAACTAACCCTCATCTCAGTCCCAGTTTGACCTCAATTAGTAAGCATATTCCAACCGAGAAAAATAAAAACAGTCCTACCATAAGAGAAAGTAACCCTGTAGGTCTTAAAGTACAAAGGAATACAGCAAATAATAATTATTTTTTTTTTTGTCCTCAAGAAATAAGAGGCACAAAATTTAACAGAAACAAACAATTTTGAAATGTAAAATTTTGGAAAACTAAAGAAGTCCCTTTACAGTAATTTTATTCTGGAAGAAAACAATGCCCATTAGATATAATATAAATGTCAAGGAGGAAAAATAATTAATAAAAAAACAATGCTAACTTGATATCATAAAAATAACAAATGAACACAAAAGAGTAAGAAGGCCAATGATTTAATTTTTAATTTAAACAGAATGAATATCCCAAATATTTCAACCCGATCACACAAGATCACATCGCGCTCGCGGCGCCCGCGGCGCTCGTCGGAGCCAGAGTGACTTTCCCCCTCAGTGGAAGCTTAATAATGTTTTATAAGCAGGATAATAAGAATAAGATAAACCGTTTACCTTTAAAACAAATTGAAAGTAGCTGCGAAACTAATTTTTTTGATGTTCGAGATAGCATCTCGTTGTTAAGTGTAACAGTTTAATACAGAAAACAGAGCAGGGACGCACCTCACAGTTATTGATGTCAGTTGTTCCTAAGCGTCCCATGATTAGAGTACCATTATAGTATGGAAGAAGATTTGATGGTGTCGTTGAAGAACCATAGATTCAAACTAGCCACAGAATATATCGTGGTAATCGTGTGAAAATTGAATTTCCCGTATACCCCCCCAAAATAAATCACACAAGGTGCTTAAAAGGGAAAATTTTTTCAATTTGAAATTTATTCCCACCGCATTTACAGGTAAAAACCAGCGCTCCACATGTTTACGGTAGCTGTCAAGAAAGTTAGGTTCGCCCTATCGCGCGTCAGGTGTCTAACTTCGTGTACAATAGCGGACAACCTGTTCCCCCGTGTGGCTAACGCTGACACGCAAGGGTGATAAGTTAACCTTTACTTAGTTGCGTGATGAACCAATTGTGGTTTATAAACCATACCCTGCTAGTACAGAGTTCCGCTTTTTTAGGATTCTTTTTTTGTGTGTTGATTGTGTGTTTGTTTTTTCTGGTTTAAGTTTTTTGTGTAGAGGAGATAGACAGTTAAGAATATTTAAATGTGTAAATGTAATAGCAAATAGTCAGTTTTATGCGGGGACTGTTAATTCGAGATTAGTTCATGTGGTTTGTGGGCGTGTATGTAAGGGTATGTTGGCTCTGAAGTTCGTGGTATGTTATTGTTGAGAGTGTGTGTATTTTCTTGTGTGAGTTCTTTTATGTATTATTGGGTTATTTTTTGTATGGTATAATGGATTGTTTGTACGTTTTGTTATGATATTACGTTGAAAATTAAGTGTGTGTAAGTTACATAGACATTGGTTGTGTATTTGATGTTTTGTTAGTCTTAAACCGGGGGTGGGGAATGAGTTGTAAAGCGGTGGATTCGTTGATATCTCCACACATTTGAAGGTCAATAAGGTGGACTATGTATAGGTTTGGTGTCATAATTATTTAATTTTTGTACTAACTGGTGTTGAACTTGTGTTTTTTATTGGTTTTTTGCGGTTGTGTTTGATTTTTGAGATATATAATATAATAGTTAGTATTTTACTTTTAGAACATTGATGGTGAGATTGTGCCAAGCCGAATAAGGTCATGATTAGATTCTCAGATAGTTTAATTATGGTGGTTTTTGGGTAAGTCATGCTTGGAAGAAGTAGTTTAACTTTGTTTGTACTTTGTTTCATGTCGAGCTTGTTGTTCCCATAATTTGGTTAATATATTTGTACACTTTGATAATAAACAGTAAAATATTACAGTTTTAAACTGTAATTTTTGATGAAACGTGGACAACTTGGATTGTATTTTTTTGAATGTATTTGATTGTACATTTGAATTTGATAAATGTAGTTTCCCGAAAACACTGATTAGTTTGAGGTCTAGAACTGTATAACCTGAATTAGCAATTTATAATTATATTTACACATTTCGTGCTATTTTAAAAAAATTATGTTGTACTTATATATTTTAGAAAAATATGTTCCATTTATTTTTATCCGGGAGGAGGTGTTGATCTGTGGTGATAATTTGCAAATCACGTTATTTCAATATTAGAATTTACTAACGAGAGGGAACACTGAACGAACAGTATATTATAGTGGAGACTTTACACTCTCGAGATAGAGCATTCTGTTTCTCGCGGTGGTATCGACTTGTCAGTTAAGTTTGAGTGTTGGAAATATTTAGGTGGATGGATGATTAAGTTGTTAATTGGTGACTCTAATTTCGCCCAATATATGGGAGTGCTAGCGATGTAAACCTGGAATCGTTTGCTGAAGAGATGCTGTTGTAAAGGAGGGATTCGCTACTATTTTGTGTCAGTCAGGATGATGTAGTTGTTATCAAACAATTTAAAAAATTGGGAATTATTAATTGTATATGGTCCCAATGCTTGACAGTGCGTATTTTATGATTGATTGTGTAAAGTAAGGTAAATATACTTCTTTCTATGAATTAAGCTTTTGGGTGTTGTATGGTTGGATATTATGAGTGTTCTGAAAGTCGTGTAGATCTGTCTAAATTTCTAGCTAAAACCTGTCGAGATTGAAAACTGTTGGTTGTGCAGTACCAAGGACCATCATTGTATTTGTTATAAAGTAACACTAGGTATATTGTGAAACTTTAGCGTGCTAATCTAGAGGAACTTTATTTTAGTTATGACATTATTTATAACTTGGAGGAGTAAATGTACTGTGTGAAGTCAAACTGTAAGGAGAGTGAATGACTTTCACTTAAAATGGTTTTGGTGTTATAGATATATACAGTAAATTGGTGTTCTTACATCGAATGCTAATTCCCAGACTTCTGTTATGATTGTAATTTATTGATTACACATACCTTGGTAATGTGATTGAGATATTGAGTTAAAATAAGTAGTGTGATATGATGATTGAAGTGTCATTCCTTCTTTTCTCTTCATTCGTGTACATGTGGCGTTATAAATAAGCCCCAAGCCCAAGTCAACGCTTGTTACAAGAATATGACATTAATAGTCGTTCCAACTTTTACTGAGTATGTGGATTGTCGTTATTTTTGTAATGAATTGGTTTTTGACTGACACTCTGCACCAGGGTGTCATATTCAGCCTTGGGACCTACATCAAATCCACATGCAACTAGCATAATTTGTGCACTTGTGTGCTCTCTTGTGAAGTTCTCACAAACTATTAAACTTTTAGGGCGTTGTAGATTGGTGAGTTAATTACATGGAATGTTATATAATGGTATGCAGAATGTAATGGAGGTATGTTTAATTTATACTGTGTAGAGTTGTTTGACTTACGATTTTGGGATTAGAACACGTGGTATGCAAAGTTTTTACCGCACACATATTCTGAAGAAAGACGAAGCCTTTACTGAACTTATAATCATGGATGTGGCTACTTTTGCTTTGCAACTTGGCACTTAGCCAATTCATACGGTGCTACACAAGTTGAAATGGAGCGTGTTTAGAATTGGTCCATAAGCGATACGTGAAACTGAATTTTCGTAATTAGAAGGAATTCTGAGATGTCTCAAAAGCGTTACATTAGAGTGTCTGGAGTTATGCAGTGACCGGCGTACTATTTAGTCGCTGGGATAGGAATCAAAGAATTTATGGAGTGGAGAAACGGAGCTGTTGAAGGGGGTGGGACGACAGCCGCTAAACACGAGTTAATTTATTGTTTAGCGCCGAGGGCATTAGGGAGTTAATGCTAGACGATCCACCTTTTTAAAAATGCTTGCGATGATCAGTCAGATGGGTAGTTTTAGCAAATGCAGTTGATAGAATCATTTATCTCGGATTTTCATAGGTTTGCGCAGATGGGATTCTCGAAAGTTCACAAGCCCGCATGGCCCAGTGCACAAGAATTCTTAAGTGTCATAGTTGGAGTGAAAGATATTGGCGAAGTATTGTTTTGCACGGACAGATTGATGTTTTTATTTTGATTGAATGCGCAAATGTACTTGTCAATGGAGTGGCGATTACGGAATCGTAATTTGAAAGTAAAAATAATCTTCTCCATGGAAGGTCATGAGAACAGATTTTGGACAAATAAAAGCGTGTGATTTGTGGACGCTGCACGAGGGGGAGAAATTTATTCTTTCTAGTGTTGAAATTAAGACAGATGAATATTATAATCAAGTTGTGAGTGGTATTTGAGAATCGGTGTGATTAGCTCTCACGGCCAAGCGCCCTGCATGTATGCTGTAAGGTATATTCCTAAAAACATACTGACTACCATACATGAACAGGGGTTCACCATTTGGGTGTGATTTTCCTCGTATTTGGTCCTTAAAGTATGCTGTCAGGACAAGGTGTTTTTGGATGCGAGTGACCTGTGGTCGCAAAGCCCTGTGTAATTACTAAGACAAAAAGGCGGGTAAGTACCCCACCTAAGATTTGTAATTCCTGATCAAGCGTACATAGAAATTGAGTAAGGCCAATAATGTAGAATATAATCCTGTGTTTGCCAGTCCCTGTTGAGGAAGTTTTTGAGACATTAGAATTGGTAAGCCTATTTAATCATAGTCTCCGTGTTGTGGCTGATTCCTTTCGAAGGTGTATTGAAGATATATGTAAAGATTTGTATGACCATATTAGTAAGTATATAATTTTTATGCAATCTATATAAAATATAAGGCATATAAATAAGCAAATAAATTACGTAAACTCCGTGTTTAAAACTGCAGTCTTGAGGAGTTTCACCCAATGTACGAGATTGCAAGACATGATAAGATTGAATACGTCTGAATTGTCAAGTGACCATGAGATTAAGACATTTAAGAAATTTGCAAATCTGCCATACATGGTATACTACGCATTTGTGGCAGAGTCTTGCAGGAGTTTGAAGACATACGTAATCACATTTGTAATGCCCATAAATTAAATTAAATAACTGCCGTGAATTGTGCAGTCCCATTGAGTAGAATTGGAGAGAAAAGATGTCAAGAATGATTTGTAAGGCCAATAATTACATATAACTTCCGTGTTTGTTCATCTTTGAGGATGATAGTTTTGGACATGTATAGATTTTGTAAGCCATAATTTACTTAAAACACCCCGTGTTTTGTGCAGTCTCCCCTTGAGAGAGTTTGAGACATAGAGTAAGATTTGTAAGGCCATAATTAGCGCAAAACTCAAGACGTGGCAGTCCTTTGAGTGAGTTTGAGACAGCTAGAGCAATTAGTTATGCCCAGATGCATTTGAGGGATATCATCCAAAAGTTATGTCTGTGATTATGTCCATCGTAGACTTCCGTTGGTGTGTTGGTCACGTAATAACAGTAGCGTAAACTACACACGAACTGTTTTTCCAGGCGTTTTACAACCTTTAATTGACATCCAGACTCGTAAAATAGAAGTTGAAACTTTTGTTGAGATGAAACATGCCACCACATATTTTCAACCAATCACGTTTTGCAACAGTGGTGATAATAACATCCTCAATACCAATGACCCACACTCAATGCACATAACTTATCATAAAAAAATGTAATTACTAAGAAAAACACATTCTTTCACAACCAATCTATCTTAATTTTCTAATAGGATCTATCCAATATATCTCATCTCAGAAAGTATCACTGTCTCACCTCATATCAACATCATTAGTCTAACCACTCCCCTTAACCACCTCTCATCAAAACAAACATAAATAATCCTCTCTAAAAACAATGGTGCATACCCCTTTTTTTACATCAAAATAAAAACTTTACACTACCAAATATTGAATCAAAATTAAACTGTATAATCACACAAAAAAAAAAAAAAAAAACTATGAACAAAACAGAAGAAGCGCTAGCGATCTACATCATAACATTTTGGACAAATACCAAATATCATACCTACATACTTACATTAATTTATCTCATTCATACTACGTTTAATAGACTAACTCTACACCTTCCTAGAGTCAAACCCTAATAGAGAAGCAAAAATCAGTACACACTTACCTCTCCTTAAAATATCCATAGTTTCTGTAAAATATCACTAACTTTACAATGTACATCTTCCATCCAAAAACGAGTTCTAACTAGTAACTACCCATAATCTTATATACTCAATAATATTCGATAAATACCCCTTTACCACTCTCAACAGTTGTAAAACCAATTTCCTATCAAATCCACAAAATGATTCAAGCAAAATCCACTCATAATCCAAATCCATTCTTAAACAAACCACACTCTAATTCTGGCGTATTTCACACTAGCAGAGAGCAAAGCTACTCAAAACAGGACTATCAAACTATCTCGGCACTTCCTCTAAATCTTCATGGTCAAGGCAAAAAAATTTCAGAAACAATTTCCAGCTGGATCAACCCTAGCTTTCCAACACTGAAACCACCCTTCAAACATTTACCACTTCCATCCTCTCGTTTGTACTATTTTCATCGTGGTAACTCCACCTCTGAACCTAATCCTTCCAACTAATACAGTACACCTGCATATCCTAATACACCTCAATTCTAACTCTATAAACAAACATAAACACCACATAGTCCACCCACACACACAGCACACAACAACAAAACACACACAGAAGTTGAAACACAGAAAACAACAATCTGACACACATTCACACAATCACACACAACACCATATGCAAAAGAACACATCTAGTCCCTTTGAATAATCGCTTCCTACCTACAAATTTAGTGTCCATGTGACAACTCATCATCAAGGCATCCACCATCATTTATTTATTAAGGAACAATATAAATACCTCTCAACAAATCACCTAATACTTAAAATTCTCCTTTCTTTCCCTCATCCTGGAATAATACCCAACAAATCAGCACAACTTTAAACCCTAAACAACTATACCCTACCTCCCCCCCAACCCCCTACTTTTGTACAAAAAAACTCATACCATTCTCTCCTCCCTCAACCCCCTACCCCCCTTTCCCCCCCCCCCCCCCTCCCCAACCCTCCATCCCCCCTCTTCCTCCCTCCACCCCCTTCCCCCCCCCCCCCCCCCCCCCCCCCCCCCCCCCCCCCCCCCCCCCCCCCCCCCCCCCCCCCCCCCCCCTCCCCCCCTTTTCCCTTTCCCCCCCCGTCCCACCCCCTCCCTCCCTCCCCCCCCTTCCCCCTTTTCCCTCCCTCCTTTTCTTCCCTTCCCTTTTCTCTTCCCCTTCTCCCTCCCCCCCCCCCCCTTGCTCCCTTCCCTTTCTTCTCCCCCTCCTCCCTCCCCCTCCTCCCCCCCCCCCTCCCTCTTAACGGTCCTGCAAATTGAAACGCTTATCTACGTGTGATGATATAAAAGCTTACCTGTATTAATAACCCGCCTTCTTACATGAATGAAACGTGTGCTGTATTTTCCTTGGCATTTTTTCTTTTTTTTGCTCTCCATTGAAAAGACCAATGAGGACGAACTGTCTTAATTGACCTAGAATAAATCCTACACCCCAACCAATTATATTAAGCCTATAAACCCAGATTTATCCCCCTCCCTATGGTACAAAAGGAATGTCCCCCTCTGCAATCTCTCTGGCAGAAAAAATTCTTATCGACTCCGTGGAACTCACCGCAATGCAACACGCACCTTCAATTAGTCGCGCGATCACCTAGCGACTAGCAAAAACAAATGGGGGGAGTGGCTGGGCTAACCAGGATAACGGGGCTGTAGAGAAGCTGGGTTCATAAAAACAAGCACAACATTATATTACATAGCGGGACAGAGATCCACCGCCCACCACACCTTTCCAAACGCAAGAGGGGGCGGGGGGGGGTACCCCCCTAAAAAACTCTTATTAGGCGAGCCCACCAGCCCCCCCACAACAACTTTCTCCCTCCCTCACCGCAACTGATTTAGAATACAACATAAATCGCCCCCACCCCTACCCCCCCCAGACAGCACAACTCCCCTTCGACAACAGGAGGACGCCAGAAATTGACATAATATTTAATTGAACGCAGCAGCCCACGTAGCTCACATTTAAATTTGGCCCAATACATTTGGGTTAACCGGACTTAAGCGGCATGCTGTACAAATAATATGTAAAAATTCGTTACGCAAATAGTCCAGGAATTAATAAATTATAACCCAAAATAAAATAGTTGGTAGGTGCCTGACAACACAAAATCAATTCTGCTCATAAAAATTTTAATCACATGTTTGAAAAACAAACCTTACGTTACATAAAAAGCCTCCAAGTGCCAACCCAAGTAAACTCCAAATAGGTGATTGGAGCGCAAACAAATATGATAAAAGCCTAACCACGATTGGTACTTGTCACTATATAAATAAACTATCTTGTTTGTTAGTGGGGAAACGGTACGGAGAAAGGTAACATTTTTTCAAACACTTGTCGAAACGGGGCTCATTGGTCAGACTCGCTGATATAAACACTTGGGAGCGTTAGTTCGAAACCACTTGTTTAAATAAGATTGATAAAGCATCAGTGCGTTGAAGCCAGCTTATATTTGGCTAAATAAAAGCCTGGAAGATAAGCAGAGGAAACTTGTGCCAGTTTGTGCCAGAATTCATTGCTAATCAACGTATCTGTGTTTATTCGTATGAATTGTGGTAAGCTTGAACCATTCAATATCTTTTAATGAAAATTGAATGTGAATTGTTGATTTATGCCTGTATATATATGTGTAGTTCAGTGGCAAACGTGAGGTAAAGCCTGTAATGCTCCAGCCTGAACAGAGGGTGTCGGAGAGAAGTAAAACGGCATGGAATGGCCAAACAGTACACTGACACCTGGATGATTGACTAGAAAGAAATAATGCTGGAAGTGCAGAGGCGTAGTAACCATTAAGAAGGGTAAAACTGGAATAAAGTATTTCAACATGAAGAGCTGACAAGTTGGGCCCTAATGTGCTCTGAACTCACAATGTTTGTGATGTCTGTATTGTGATCACATGTAGAACAAGAGTAGATTTAACTTAGTAATGAAGTAGTAGAAGGTACATCCTTCTTGATTTCAGGGACCATGGTCTTGATGGTACTGAGCAGCACCTGGTCAGAGCTTTGCTGAATCCAGAGTCGGACAGCATACTCCTTGGTCTTTTTAGCTATCAGTGAGGTGTCTCCCGGAGTGAGCCCAGAGGAGAATCGAGCATAGGAGTGAGGTCCTTTCCTGATCCTGCCGCCATCACGCAAGATAAGCTGATTTGGCCAGCTGAGCTCAACATTATGTCCCCTCATCTTGAAATGACTTTGTAAAAATAACATTCAGAGGGGAATTTAATTGTCTTAATATCAGGAACTGAGAACATCTACAATACTAGTCCCAAAAGACAAACTATTGAAGTCATGATGACAAATACCAACAGAGCTTGAACAAAACAAAACCAGTATTACCTCATATTACTACTACACAACTGACACACATACAGATAGATATATTTAATAATAATATGTCACCTACAGATATATTCATATTAACATGTAAAGTTTTCTGTACATAACTTGTAATTAAAATTGATTGTGATTCCTGGTTCCTTTGTATTTGAATCAGGACACATATACCTTTATGACAGCACTGAATACATATTGTTATTTGAAAAGTTATCAGTGACTCCTTAAGATATTCTCATAGAGTGTTATATGTATGTGAGTGTCACAGTGTTGTCAAGAGGAGTGGATTAAATTAAATTGTTTATCTGTCTGTTGTTGTGACTTACACTTCACCATACTCATACCCTAGACACATAACGTAGCATCACACTATTCCAGAATAATTCTGACTGAGATATATAGATATGTGGTAGCAAGTAAGGTTATCTATAATACACTACTCTTAATAGATAAGATACCTTCACAGCTGATCTCAGTCAGTACACTAAGTCCCCTATAAATATTTATAACATCCCACTTCACCACATATATTTGGGTCTCGCTCTTGGGATTTTGAATCTTTCCCTATTAAAAATATTGGGGGTAATTCACTTCAGGGAATATAAGAATTAAAAGGTATCCTTGGGTGGAATTAAATAAGGTTGAGCTCACGGTGCCTGTGTTGTCCATTAGAGATTGAATTGTTGGTTAGACATTGTATAAATTACATAATAGACAATGGCGGACCTGGCCAAATTTCGATCTGCTGCGGTTCAGACTGCAAAAGAGTTAGGATTAGATGGGCAAGTTATGGTTGCCTATGTTACTACGGAATGTGACAAATTAATTGAACGCGAAGAAAGAAGATTAGAAAAAGAAGCCGAAAGAAAGTTAGAGGCTGAAAGGGATAACTAAGAAGGTTGCAATTAAGGCTAGCTGAAGTTCTAAGACAGTTTATTTGAAGCGGCTGAGGCTGAGACTAAAAGAGGACAGAAGAGGGCTGAGACTAAGCAGGTTAAGATTGGAGGCTGAAAAGAGACTAGCTGCAGAAATAGAAGAAGGCAGAAAGCAGCAAAGATGCAGAGAAAAGGGAAGAGAAGAAGAAATTAGCTGCAGAAAAGCGGAAGAGAGGAAATTAGCTGCAGAACAGGGGGAAGCAGAAAGGGGAAAGAAGAGATTACAAAGGGAACATGAGTTACGACTAAGGGAGTTTGAGTTTCAAGGCCATGCTCCTGAAAATGGTGCCAGTCCCTTTGCCTCTGATGCTACGGTTACTCAAGGAGCCTCAACCTCAGCTATGAATTTTCATTTAGATCATTTTGTTGAGAAAGACGATGATATAGAGAGCTACCTAAATAGGTATGAACTATTAGCGACCACGTATGGGTTAGAGAGAGAAAGGTGGAGCTTAAAGTTATCTCAAGGACTTCGTGGGGCAGCTTATGAAGTTTTTGCAAAAATGAGCAGAGGTGATCAGGAAAATTATGACATGCTAAAGCAGGCTCTTTTGTTAAGGTATGAAAAGAATGCTGAATTTTATAGGAAAAAATTTAGGAATGCTAAACTACTGTCAGGTGAAACCTATCACCAGTTCTCTGCACGAATAGAGACATACTTGGAGAAATGGACTTCTCTGGGGAAAACCCAAGATCTTAAGGAAATGGTCCTTATAGAGCAATTAAGAGAGTCCATGGCTCCAGACCTGAGAAAGTTTCTCATGGAACAAGGTGCAGAGAGGCTGGGTGAGTTGCTAAATGTTGCTGAAAGGTATCAAGCAGCTCAAGCAGAGGTAACAGGTAATAAAAAAGAAACAAGTGGATAACTTTAGGGCACCACAGAACTTTAATAAATTTGATCCTTAGGATCAAAATAAAGGTAAGCACCAATTTGATAGGCCACGGTATGAAAATAAAAATAAATTCCCACAATTCGATGAAAGGAAATATGATGAAAGAAAATCTTTCAACCAAGGAAAAAGGTGGTGTAAGAATTGTCAGATGGACAATCATGACACTGACCGTTGCAGAAGGAAACCTGTGTATATGGCAACCCTTCAGGTCAGGTCGACCTCAAGACAGGAGGAGGATATTATGTTAGATACCACTCCAGAAGAGATGAGGAAGGCACAGGCTGGGATCAAAAAACTCAGCCTGTTTTTTTCAAGCGTCAATCTGTTGTCATCAGGGCCACAAATCAAGCAATATTGAGTCAACTTCAACATACAACTCCAGGCAATGGATGTTTTTTTTTACACTGAAAAACACAAATGTACATGATATGTGAAGACTGGAGCATAGAATCCAATGGTCAAGGGACAGCTGGGTTCTATCTTCCATAAAAGATATAGGACCGGAGACAGACTTAATAAGGAGCCTACATGTGTGAAACCAGATGTGGGACCATGAAAAATAGAATGATAGGTAGTAACCATCATTCAAAAGGGTGGCTCACAATTGAATTATTGGCCCAAAGCAAGATGTGGACATTGAGAATTTTGTCAGAAAAGTGTGTAGCATTCAATAGCACAAGAGGGAACACCCACCAAGTGGGAACATGATTCAAGAAGAACCCTGGACACGCCACAAGGGGGCAACCAATCAGGACCTGGACCCCCCATGGGGCAATAATTCAGGCCTGACAAAGAATAAAACCGAAAATTAAAAATAAATTTGATAAAGTGGACCAAAATGGAAATGTGGAAGTTAAGCGGGCTCCCTTTTCACGGACAAGCTTCACTTATAAACTGTTTTTACAATGGCCACTATGCGGATGAGTATGAGTGCAAAAAGATGTCTTACCCCCAGATATAAGCCGAAAATCCCTCAATCGGACTTAAACACAAACAAACTGGAAGGAAGAGAGATGTAGAGAGGAAAATCTCTCATCAAGAAATTTTAAGAGGGGAGAAAAGCCCCCAAAGAAAAAAAATGGGTAGCGTACCGTCGTTTTGTGAATGATAATTCTGGGAGGAAAAATCATCACTATAAAGCTTCGAGTGGAAGAGACCATACCGGTGCATGGACAAATAGGTCCACACAATTAAAGGTCCATATGTAGCTTTGTTAAGAACGTGGACTGATGAAAAGGCAGAGGAAAACATTACATCTTCATACCAATATGTGAAAGAGCTGAAGCTGACAACACTCGTTTTAAAAAACTGGCTGGAAACTTGCCAATGAAAAATTTGAAACAAGCCAGGAAGAAAACATGCTGCCTATTATAACAGGGAGTAAGGCGGCGAAAGACAGAAATTTGGGCTGTGGGAGAGAAAGGTTACTGCTTTCTCTTTTGCCCCGGGAGTCAGAATAAAAGTTTACAAAAATTGGATGGCAAGCAGGGTCCATATAACAGTTTAACAGTACTAGAGAAGGTGTCTAGAAACAAATTATAAGATAGATAAGAAGTGGAATGGGAAAAGAAAAAAATCTCATATGCATGTGAAATCTCTCCTGAATGAAAAATATATTTGGAAAAGAGAACATTCCTGAAGGAAGAGGAGGGGACACAACACTTTTTTGACCTTGTGACCATTCGCCATGGAGATGAAAAAAATGAAAAAGTAAACCACTTTCATCATTTGAATATCCATTACACCCCTGTGAGACAGCAGCCCAGGTGAAACTCAGTCCACATTTAATGAAAACTCAGACGGAGGGAGTGCAACAGGTGCTAAAGAATCATGCAGAGGTGTTAACAGACCGACCAGGGCATACAAACCTGTTGGAATATGATATGAAACTGATAGACCCCACACCTGTCTGTATGAAACCATATTCGATTCCGTTTGCTAAGGAAAAAGCTTTGAAGCAAGAGATAGACTATCTGTTGAAGGAAGGAATTATTTCGCACAGTGAGTCTTCGTATAGTTCCGGTGTTGTACTCTTAAGGAAGCCCTCTGGAGAACATAGACTCTGTATAGATTACAGGAGACTGAATGCTATTTACAGAAGGACAGGTGGGATCCCATTGCCGGATACAAATCAGCTGTTTTGCCAGACTAAATTAAAGCTAAATATTTCTCAAAAGTGGATCTGTGTAAAGGTTACTATCAGATTCCAGTAAAGCCTGAGGTTAGACCATACTAAGCTTTGAGTACCTCAGAAGGACACTATGAGTTTAATAGATTGCCATTTGGATTGAAGAATGCGCCTAGTGTCTTCCTCACTAGAATGATGAGATAAATTATTGGAATTCATTTTTCGCCTCTGAATAAATCCCCTGTATGATATAACAAATTTTATGGTATGATATCCTTTATAGCAACCAGAAACATTTGAGGGGAACACAATTGACTCTCTGAACATGCTTTGTTTGATCGACTTTAGGGAGGCCCGGTAAGGCAAAATTTTAACAGCCCCGTACCAACCAAATGTTGCGTTTGGATGTAAAGGAATTGGAATTTTTGGGACACACTGTCACAGTTTATCAGGGAAAACATGAACCTCCTGACCCAAAGGAATTTTTTATAGGGCCATTACACAGATGTACCGCCTTAAGTTGTGCCAGCGGGAAAAGGGCCCTATCAGTGGGAACGAACAAACGAACGACGCGTACAATATCCCCTTAAGAAGGAGGTTCCAGCAATCGTGCATCCCATGGGAACACGCCACAATGGTGGAAATCCGACGCTCCCACGAAAAACCCGCCTGGAAAAGCTCGCAAGTAGGGGCCCCCCCCTCTCGCTACCCGAAATACCCCTTCACTTAAGTTCAATAATTCATTGCCTCCCATACGGAAGCTAAGCATGTCCTAACAAACCCGTGGCGATAGGTCCCGCAATCGGGCCCTCTCTACACAGAAACCCTCCAGAGCTACGCCTTGGCCAGCCACACCGCGTAGTCTTAACCCGGAACCTTCTAAGCCCTATCTGCACCCAGGAGCCGGGCCCCGCTGGGCCGCTTACCCCCCTAGATGAGCCCCGGCTGCCCATCTCTGGGGAATTAATTTTTGGAGACACCAACTAGCGAAACGAAGCCGTTGTGGTGTCTACCCGCAGACATACCGAGAGGCCACCCCAACCCGCGGTAATTGATGTTAAAAACAATATTTATCTGGGTGAATGGGAAGTGTCAATTACCAAAAAAACAAAACAAAAAAACAAAAAAAACTAACAAAACAAAACCACACAAAACCACAAACAAACAACAAACCTAAATAACTAAAAGAAAAACATCAAAACCCACCCAACCCCCAAAAATTAAAACAATTTAGCCAAAAAACACAATATTACAAAAAAAATCCAAACAATTTACACGCCCTAAATTAATTAACCCAAAAACCACCAAAAAATAATAAACAAAAAACCTACTAAATAAAAATCTCTCCTATAAATATGCCAAAAAAAAATACCACATACTTATCTTCAAAACGCAAAAAAAAAACAAAAATAAAATATACAAACAAAAAAAAAACAAATTAAAAAAACCAAACATCTAAAAAAAAAATAAAAACAAAAACACCAAAATTAATTTAATTATCAAAATTTACAACAAAATATTCACAAAAAATAAAATAACTTAAAACAATTTTAAAAAAAACCGCTAAAAAATAATTTAAAACCTATAAACAACAAAAAAAAAAATGCGGCACAACACCAACTCATTTTTATAATCCCAACTAAAATACCTTTTTTCAAAAAAAAAATATAAAAAAAAAAAAAATAAATAATTAAAATTTAAATATTTTATCAATTAAATTAACATTTAAAAAAAAAATATACTTATAATATATAAAATTAAAAAATTTTACATATTAATCCACCCAAAAAAAAAACCCTTAATAAAAAATTTTCCTTAAAATAAAAAAACAAAAAAAAAAAAAAAAACAAAAAAAAAAATTTAAAAAAACCTCAATTTTATTTACCCCCAATTGTAAAGTTTTTTTTTTTTTACAATTGTGATGCTCCCATTTACTACCCAATCCCCCCCCCACAACACCGTGGTCTTTATCACCAACCACACCCACCTACACCCATTTTTAAACAAAACAACCCCCCTAAACCCGTCATCCCAACCCGTTCCACACCACCCACAAACCAAACAGTCACCCTCACCACCCTCACCCCCCACACCCAAACCACACCACACACCGAAAACCACAACACACCCCCACAAACTACAACTCTCACTAACACAAAAACCCAACCCCACGTCCAATAAACGCCCCCTCATTCACAACCTCACCCCCCACACCACACCCACAAACAAACACCCCAACACACCCTCCCCCATAGACAAAAATAACACCACTACAACCCCATACAAACCCACAACATAATCACAAACACCCCGAATGACTTTGCTTCTGGCTCCAATAGAAATATAATCTCATTTAGATCGAAGAAAAGAGGAAACAATCTGGAAGCACTTCAATTTAAGACCATGCCCAATGGGATGATGTCCAGTACATAAACCCCAGAAAAAAAAAAAACAATTCACTATATGTCATAAGAATAAAGGTCTTCACGAAAAGACACGTCTGATTGTAACCAGGGGAGTCTGTCCAAAATACTAATCCCCAATAAAATAAGCGGGTATCCCTGTACATAATGAACGCCTAACCCAACCTGTAAAATTCTACAAAACATAACCTATGGTAAATATCAACCAGAGCAGGACACAAGGAATGTACACACCAAGATAATAAAAACACGCCCCAAATGTAAATATCTCATCGTACTACAAACATGTAACGCTAACCTTTCTCCAACGTTGATAGCTGTACAGCTATACAGCAACATGTAATGTATAACCCCCCCTACCTTCACATAAGTGACGACGAGTGCACTGTGTCAGTTAGTCTTGGAAAAAACATAGAGAGACTGCGTAAAGACCTGTAATCCCAAACTAATTACTTATATAACTTCTAAAAGAACGAATGTGAATGTGTCAACAGGAAAATAAGAGAAGAGTATATGGGCTATTAATAATAAATCAGAGGAACGCATGCAACAGTGTCCCCCTGCGCGATTATATCTTATCTAAATGCTAAACTCACGTCAAAAAACGTAAATTATCATGTACCCCCAAAAATTCAGAAAGTTTTTCAGACCTGTGTGCAGATGTGATTTATAACACTACCATTTTACCTCGAGAGTTAGGTTTATAAATGTGTAAAAAAACTTGTATAAGTCTGCGTTGACAAAAATAGATGGGTTTATGGTTGAAAAATAACATAAAGACAGATATCTGACGCCGGAATTGTAGGGGGGTGCCTTCGAAACTGCTGATGGTTAGAAAAGTAATCACCAGAATTACATAAACGCAAATCAGGACGGTTCCTTGGAAGGACTCACTGTTTCAAGTTGTGGGGTAATTGGTGTTACAAAAACGCTTCCAAAGCCCCCGTGTTCGAATGTAATAATAATAAAACGTAACTCCAAATCGTCCAGGAATTAATAAATTTAATAAAACCAAACGTGTACTAGTGGTAAGTCAGGGCTTACCAACACAAAATTAGCGCAGGATCCACTGGGGCTAAAACTTGAATCAAATTATTTATTATGACGTGTATGGGTCCAAACAATAATTGGCGATCGGGGACATAAATAGCACTAACAACTTGCAACTCCCACATTTGCTTTGGGCATAATTATCTCGATATTAGATCGTCAAAAAAAAAAAAATAGACCTATGAAACGAAGATAACAAATGAAAGAGGAGGAGGTATAATTGGTGTGGGACTAAGGATAACTAATCTTACGATGTTAAAGTAGGAAACAGGTAAAGGATAGACTTTAGATCTTTCTTTTTCAACGTATATTACCTGTAAATCGTTCCGTAAAAGGGGTATATAAATCGTTTGTAAGTTTGTTCAGCCAAAATCTGATATTGTAACACACTTTGTTTGTTCATAAGTTTATTCGTGTGTACCAGTTTGTTTGTTCAGCAAAATCGTTTGATAAAGCATTTTGTTGCGTATGAAAGCATCGTTTGTATATTTTCTGTTAGTTAAAAGCCTGTTAGATAAGGTTATTAAGTAATATTGTTTGTAATTTCTGTTTGTTCAAGGAAATAAATGCGTTTGTATAAATTTTCATGATGCTAAACCAATTTACGTAAAGTCATGTGTTCAGTAAATCGTTTCGTAAGTTTATTCATAAAAATAATTTGTATGTTTATTAGCAGTGAACCAATTCATATGTTGTATATCAGTGAAAATCGTTTGAATGAGAATGTTGTTGATCAGTAAGGCCGTTTGTTATACTGTTATTATTTTAGTAATTGGTTAGTAAAAGTTACAAAGAGGCAAACGTGAAGGTAAAGCCTGTAATGCCCTCCAGGCCCTGCACAGAGGGTGTCGGAAGACAAGTCAAAACGGCATGTAAACAATGTGCCAAACAGTAACACTGACACCTGGATTGATTGAATAGAAAGAAAAATAAAGCTAGGAATTGCAGAGGCGTAGTAACCGAAAAAGAAGGGTAAATACTGGAATAAAGTATTTTTCAATAAAGAAAGCCAGGGTAACATTGCCCTAAATGCTCTCAACTCAATGTATGTGCTGAGTTGGTGATCATCTGTAACAAGAGATAAAATTTAGGTTATGAAGTAAAAGGTACATCCATCTTGAATTCAGGACCGTGGACTATGGGAATGGTAATTGAGCAGCACCTGGTCAAGGCTTCTTGCCTGAATCCAGAGTTCGGAACAGCAATACTCCCTGTGTCTTTTAGTCTATCAGATGAGGTTCGTCTCCTGATTTCCCAGAGGAGAATTCGAGCAGAGGAGTCCCCTTTCCTGCCAGCCATACACGCCAGATAAGCATAATTTGTGCCACAGCCTGAGCCCATAAACAAATTGTCCCCTCAATCTTGAAATGACCACTTTGTAAAACAATGACTTTGTTTCTTTCACATTGAATCACAATTATTCAGATTTTTCTTAATCATCAAAAACGCCTTATCATCAAGAACTGTTAAGAAACATCACCAAATACAAAATTATTCCTTAGGAAAGACAAACTAGTTTGAAGTCAGGACTGACCTTTGAGACAAAAAAAAGTACCTTTAAAACAAGCATCCGAGCTTGAACAAGAACATAAAACCTTATTACCTCATTTTAACCCTACTTTTTTGTTGTGACATCTTGACTGCCAGACATTAGGATGAAGTAATTTTTTGGGGAATTATATCTCCACTACCCAAGATCTCATATTAGATAACAATCTCTAACATATTACCTTTGTCAATTTAAATTGAATTCGTAGATATCCTGTCACACCCCATGAAGTAGAATTATTTTTTTACGTCTTAATGAAGTTCAATTTCTTGTATTTGCTCATTGCCAATTTTTACTTGTCTATCGTGGGATTGTGTCATGGTACATGGATCGACTATCAATCCGTAGTAATGTGGTCCTCACATATTGTTATCGTTGAAAAGTATACTATTCACTGTTCTTGAAGATATACTCAGCTAGACGTGATTCTTATATATGGATGAGTGTCACAGTGTTGCTATAAGAGTAGTGAATAAGGATTACCTATCGTGTAATCACTCCAACTGATTTATAGTCCAATCTTTACACTTTTAACTATGTGTGCCCCCCCCATATTGATCGGGACGACGAAGCGTATGCCAACCCATCAGGAGATTATTGGGAGTGTCCCATTTATCAAGCTTTAGATATGCAGAAGATGTATGTGGGAAGCATTAATCAGATCCATATCACTACCCCTGCATCAGCTAGCACCCTAATTAAAGAAATAATTATTTATTTACAAATCACAGAGTCTTGGATCTCCCACCCACAAAACGTAAAGCCTACTCATAAATCAAACACACCAATCCAAGTATGACAGTACACTAATTCCCCTATAAATATTTATAACATCCCAACTACACCACAACCGAACCCACAGTATGATCATTAAACCTGATTCAAACTTCATCATCTGCCGATCAATGGTACCTAAACAATTGTATAGCGGTAATTGCAGCTAGAGTACCACTGTGCAATCCCCCGAGCAATGCCAGTGGGAGATTTTTACTCCTTGTAGGTTTCAACCAAGCTGGACTCGGGACTGCTGTGGTTTAGGGGTCAGACAAAAGCCGGTAACTACAGGTCTCCAGGGTGGGGGGTTTTAAATAACAGCACAGGGGCCGACACACCACCCTGTCTATGTAAAAAAATCGCACGTTTAACGGAAACAACAATACAAAGTAAAAAAGACTTCGCTGAGGGACGACTATCCGAATATCACAGGCTCGTATAACTGACACAGGTTTGGAGAAAGCCGAAAGTAACAGCCCCTTACATCCTGGCCAATGAAAACAGATGTCCCTGACCGGCAAAACACGAAAACCAGATTTGTTTTTGGAACTGTACACAACCTACAGTCAATAACTATGAAATGAATGCAGGGAAAAAAAAAAAAAGCTGAGACAAAATCACATGCAGAGATGAGTAACTACAAGATAACATAACCAGGGATAAAAGCTAGAGCAGGAAGTGACAGGTAGGGGGGAGAATAAAAACAATACTACAGGTGAAACAGTACTTTTTATTCTGTCGGTGCAGATAGTGATGGTCCAGCACAAACCCAGGTGTAGCCATTATCCTGGAAGCAAGGAATGAAAGTTCTTTACTGGAATGGAAACCCATCACAACAGACTGATAATGAGCCGGACTAATAGGGAGGGTCACCAAGTCCCAACTAAATTTATCAATGCTAAGCACCAACAACACGACAGCGATTGAAGAAAAAGAATCAAGGAACGAGTTCAATCAACATTAACAACAAGTAAATATGGAAACCTACACCCCAGGTACGAATCTCATTATAGTAATAGGGAGAACAGTAAAATGCGAAGTGGGAGCACACAAAAATTATAACTAAAGAGATAAAAAAAAAAAAACGTGGGGAAATGCGTCAGTGTTAACAGCAAAATGAAATAAGCGGACAAATTAATTTAAGCTTCTTCAGTATTAAAAGAAAAAACAACTGGTCATTAATACAATACGCATGAATGTAGACACTAATTTTCCCCAACACACAAAAAGAATTGCACAAGTTAACAAATGGGAAATCACCAAAACGTACTAGACAGAAACCAGATAGATACACAATAATGATCAAAGGTCAAAGATGGAAGGACATGCCCAAAACAAGACGTGAAAGTAAAAGAGTCGCAGCATGTGGAAAAGTGATACATCACCTAGTAGTAGCAAGACTAAAAAAAAAAGAAAAAAAAAAAAAACAAAAAACTAGTGAAACTCAGAGCAGGGCTGGACCATTTTCAGTCAACCATAACAAGATATAAATACAACATCCCGAAAACTGAAGGTAATCACCCCTCCCATAAAAGCTTTCGTGGTCGACAATATTAACGAGAAGATATGAAGATTATCAAAACACAGAAAGAAACAGAGAACCGAAGATTATATAGGACACAGCAGAAATGAACACCATCTCAAAAAAATTATACAAGTGTAAACAGCAAGTCATGCTTTGTGTATCCAGGAAATAAAGAGCCCAAGACAGATAACAAAAAAAACACCATAAACGCGAACCCACCATAGTCGAAGATAAAAAAAGTAAAAGAAAGAAACAGAAGCTAAGACTCCAGATTTAAAAAGAGTGCAAAATATACTCGTTAACAAACAAGTCACAGACAGGCTACTAGCTGGTGACAAGAAGTTAAACCGTTCAAACCCGTGCAAAACAAAAGGACCATTTCGGGGATGACCTTTGCA